>QXTE01000046.1:3648165-3934509 GCA_003942145.1 Platysternon megacephalum
GACTAGATGACCTCCTGAGGTCCCTTCCAACCCTGAGATTCTATGATTCTATGATATAATCCAGTCACTCTTAATGCATTAGTGGGACAGGGAAACTGAGCCCATTTTCAGAAATGGATTCCTAAAGTTAGTAGCCTAAGCCCTTCATAGATTCAAGGCCTGACCTCCTGTGGTAGATTCTCCATCCCTGGCCATTTTTAAATCCAGCTCTGAGGTTTTTCTAAAAGATATACTGTAATTTAAACAATTATTTTGGGGACGTTCTATGGCTTGTATTGTACAGGAGGTCAGACTAGATCGGTCTTCATAGACAAGGTCAGCTCCCAGACTGCTGAACTGCTCAGCGCAGTATGGGGAGGAGGTGAGCAGCCCTCAGTGGTGAAGGAACAGGATAAGGACTATTTAGAAAGGCTGGACATGCACAAGTCCATGGGTCCTGATCTAATGCATCCGAGGGTGCTGAGGGAGTTGGCGGATGTGATTGCAGAGCCATTTGCCATTATCTTTGAAAACTCGTAGTGATCGGGGGAGGCCCAGAATGATTGGAAAAAGGCAAATATAGTGCCCATCTTTAAAAAAGGGAAGAAGGAGAATCTGGGGAACTACAGACCAGTCAGCCTCACCTCAGTCCCCAGCAAAATCATGGAGCAAGTCCTCAACGAATCCATTTTGAAGCACTTGGAGGAGAGGAAGGTGATCAGGAACAGTCAACATGGATTCACCAAGGGCAAGTCATGCCTGACCAACTGATTACCTTCTATGATGAGATAACTGGTTCTGTGGATATGGAGAAAGTGGTGGACGTGATATATCTTGACGTTAGCAAAGCTTTGATATGGTCTCCCACAGTATTCTTGCCAGCAAGTTAAAAAGTATGGATTGGATGAATGGACTATAAGGTGGATAGAAAGCTGGCTAGATTGTCGGGTTCAGCAGGTAGTGATCAATGGCTTGATGTCTAGTTGGCAGCCAGTGTCAAGCAGAGTTCCCCAGGGGTCGGTCCCAGCGCCCGTTTGTTCAACATCTTCATTAATCTGGATGATTGGATGGATTGCACCCTCAGCAAGTTCCAAGATGACACTAAAATGGGGGGAAGGTAGATACACTGGAAAGTAGGGATAGACAAATTGGAGGATTGGGCCAAAAGAAATCGGATGAGGTTCAACAGGGACAAGTGCAGAGTCCTGCACATAGGACAGAAGAATCCCATGCACCGCTACAGGCGGGGCACCGACTGGCTAAGCGGCAGGTCTGCAGAAAAGGACCTGGTGATTATAGTGGACGAGAATCTGGATATGAGTCAACAGTGTGCCCTTGTAGCCAAGAAAGCTAAAGGCATATTGGGCTGCATTAGTAGGAGCATTGCCAGCAGATCGAGGGAAGTGATTATTCCCCTGTATTCGACACTGGTGAGGCCACATCTGGAGTATTGCGTCCAGTTTTGGGCCCCCCACTACAGAAAGGATGTGGACAAATTGGAGAGAGTCCAGTGGAGGGCAACGAAAATGATTAGGGGCCTGGGGCACATGACTTACAAGGAGAGACTGAGGGAACTGGGCTTATTTAGTCTGAAGAAGAGAAGAGAGAGGGGGGATTTGATAGCAGCCTTCAAATACCTGAAGGGAGGTTCCAAAGAGGATGGAGCTAGGCTGTTCTCAGTGGTGACAGATGACAGAACGAGAAGTAATGGTCTCAAGTTGCAGTGGGAGAGGTCTAGGTTGGATATTAGGAAAAACTATTTCACTAGGAGTGTGGCGAAGCACTGGAATGGGTTACCTAGGGAGGTGGTGGAATCTCCATCCTTAGAGGTGTTTTAAGGCCTGGCTTGACAAAGCTCTGGCCGGGATGATTTAGTTGGTGTTGGTCCTGCTTTGAGCAGGGGTTTGGACTAGATGACCTCCTGAAATCTTTTCCAACCCTAATCTTCTGTGATTCTATGATCAGCAGTCCCTTCTGGCCTTGGAATCTATTATATAGGACCTTAATGTGAGAGCCAAAAGTGGGAACACCTTTATTGGATTCCAAATAATCTTAAATATATTTTGAACTTCATGACAGAATGCACGAGTATCCAATATATAGTACGTCCAAAAATAGAGCTCTCAAACCTGCATACCTTAATTACTGAGTCATTATTAATGCAACTAGTCCCATTATCTGTGTGAGCAAGGGTTGCAGGAGTGAGTCCATAGTTTATAATATATTGAAAATTCTCCTAAGGAAAAATCCCATAGACTCCAGTAGAGAACAGGATCCATGCTATAGGGATTTTTAATCAGCAAATAGAGTTCCCTATTAACTTCCATAGAACTTCTCAAACTATAAACTCATGACATGATATTAAAGCAATTCCTGCCCTTTTAGAGCACATTTGTCACTTGGTTGCTGTCAGTCATTTATAAGCACTAAAGTTCAGTTAAATAAAAATACCCAAAATTAGTGGGATCAAATGCTGTTTCTTGATCCCAGGAAATTAGAGCACCTGGATAATTCTGAATTCTCTGTTCTGTAAAAATCACACATTACCTTATTTAAAACAGACTGGCCAGAAATTGCATAGAGTTGTTCATCATAAAAGTCCTTCATGTTCACAGTGATTTGTGATTAGTTTGGCTAGAATGATTCAATATGCTATGAGCACTGTAAAAGGAATCCAGGATGTCACATGCTTAAAATCTCCTTCTTTACTTAGGCAACAGTGGGGAAAAACTGCCTTAGGGCCTTGGAGATAAAGGAGAATTATCAAATATACCTTTGCTGATCATGAAAGTATCGTATCCAATTATGTAAGGCAACCCAGTGGAAGTTTGAAGATAATACACAGATTTCAGGTAGTTTATTTAGGTAACAATTAAGGGAGATTCCTATTAACAAGAAAGTAACCATGTCTCAGGCTACATAGGCATTCAGCCCCAGATTCACAAAGGTACTCAGACACCTAAGTTCTAGTTTTAGGCACCATTGTGATCCACAAACTTCTGCTCAGCTGCCACCAAACTCCGTAGGTGTTTGAACTCTAGAGATACCTAAACTCGCAGGAGAGGTAGCTAAGCACTGAGCTATGGGATATTCTGATGTGGATTCCTCTCAGTCTCTCCTGTTGAAAGCTGTTCCACTGTGTTTTAATGCTTAAATAGTCATAGGGTCAGAGACCGTGTGAGAGAATGACTCTGTAGTCCAGTGGTTAGGTCACCCACCGGGGAAGTAGGTGACCCAGGGTCCATTTCCCCCTCCTCAGATGACTCTTAATTAGTTATAATAATCATCCCTGTCCTAGCCTGATTCTTCCCCACCCCGGTGTCTCATCCCAGTCCCATTCTCCTGATTTAGCCAGTCCCAGTCTTTATTTCTCAAGCTTCTCATCCCAGTCCATCTCTTTGCCCAGCTGGTTCTCATCTCATCCCTCTGGACTCTTTAACCCAATCTCCAAACACACACACACACACACCCTGCAGGCCCAGTCTCCTTGACAAGTCATTCCCAGTCTTCCCACCTCAGTGACTTGTCCCAGTCTCCTTTCCCAGCTAGTTACAGTTCATTTGATTTCATTCTCTCCTCCACCCCCTATCCGTGTTCCCCATCCCCACTGGCTCACAGTCCCAATCTACACTGTAGTCTCCTCATCCAATCGTAGTGTCTCTCCCCACCCCGCAGCTCCTCGTCCAAGTGTCTTTGCTCAGGGAATCCCAGTTTTACCCCCACATCCCAGCTCTGTCTTCCCCCCACAATCGGTTCTCAGTCCCAGTCTCCTTGCTCAGAGAGCCCCAGACCCATGTTTGCTCCTACACTGCTGGCTTCTAGTACCAACTCCTTGTCCCAATCTACTCCTCCTGCACCCCTTCCCTCTTGTCCTCTTTGCATTCAAAATCAGTTTCCTCCTCTATGCTGCCTAGGCCCAGCAGGGAGGTCATTGAGTGCACAGGAGAAACAGTGTTCCTTCTCTCACGTCGGGTGCCCGTGTCCCGACCTGGGCCTAGTATATCCCAGAGCTGCAATGGCAGGGAAAGCCCTGTTCATCCCCAGCTGGAGCATGCTCAGTGCACATGCAATCTTCAGGGAATTTACCTGCTAAAAATCTATTGAGCATGTGTAAACTGCAATTTTTCAAAGTCTTATAACTTGGCCAAATTTGGGTGGATTTTCACAGGGATAGCAAAAGGTACATCCCTGACGCACAGGTCACTCCCCTGTCAAACTTCTAATTTTTAAGCAACTGGAAACAGAATTTTACAGTGGTATTGGGCAACTTTAATGGGTGGGACCACCACCCCTACCTATAACAGCTCTATGCATGACATTCTCTATTTTTTATAGTGAGTAGTTTTGCATCAAGAACATGGTTCCTTAGTTCAATAGTCTATTGTGATGGGCAGCCAGACACTTTTATAGAAAACATTCTGACTTTACAAACTAATCTTGTTATAAAGCTTGTCAGTTTCCTTTGATTCTGTTGATTTCTGTACTTACATATTATATCTTCACTTACGCTTTTCTTTTGTCTCATAGTTGCTGCAAACTTAAATGCCAGTTTAACCAAAATGTGTAAAAGAATGTCGCAAATTAATCATTGTAATCTCACTGCTGATAATTAAACACACGCGAAAGTTACATTTCTACTGCTGACTTTAACAAAAGTGAGATCCGTCAGCAGTGACAACACAACTCCAGGCCCAGCCTGCACACTGAGAGTAAAATCCCGGCTCCAGTGAAGTCAATGGCAAAACTCCCATTGTCTCAAGTGGGGCCAGGATTTCATGTAGAGTGCCTGTTTGCCTCAGTGGGAGTTCAGAATTATGTTGCTGGCTCAGTTTAATAGCATAACTAAGAAGCAGTTGAATCTATCAGGCAAAGCAACAGGAAGTGAATTATTACCAGATCTTCATATTTTAAGCTGCCCTGTTTGGAGAATTCACAGGCATCATACCTAATAACCCAGGGGTGGATGTAGATGCCCAACTCAATGGGTGCACTACACTGCGGGGGGCACCAACCACCTGCAGCAGCACCCTACAACCCAGCACCCATAAGGGGCAGCTGAGGGACACTGTGACACCATGCACCAGGCTGCAAGGCTTGGAAGCGGGGAACCCAGCCCACTCCCAGACCCATGGGACAAGAGCTGCTGCTGCAGGATGAGTACAGGAGGGTGTCTTTCTCCAACTCCCCTGCCTCTCCTCTGAGCCACTGTATGTTTGTCTGGTTTTGCACCCTTGGTTCCATGACTTCTGTGGGTGCAACTGAAACAATGAACATGTGTCATGGCATGGGGTTTATACACCCCGTGCTGGTTTGAGTTAATGTTGCAACTGCCTGCCTGCTCAGTCAGAGCTGATTGGCAGCCCCACAGCTGCTGTGAGAATAAAAGGGCTGGAGGGCAGGATGGCTGCCAGAGAGGCAGAGAGAGTCTGGAGAGAAGCCACCAGAGAAACCAACACTCCAGAGAGAGAAATGGAACAAATGGCTGGAAAGCCCCCAGAGATAGGAAGCAGCTCAGGTAACAGCAAGGGACTTGAGAAGGGTTAACTTTGGCTGCTCTTGAAGGTGAGCCCAGAATTGGAAACCAGTGGAGTGGATGGGCCTGGGTTTCCCTACTTCTTGCCCAGACTAAGAAGGGAGAAGGAAAATGGTCAAAGACTCTAAGAGGGCTGGGAGAGAGAATATGAGACAGTTGGACTTGGAGTTCTGTAATTTTGGACTTTTCTGTTACTCACAAGAATAGTGATTTAATGGGAGAGCTAGGCCACATAAGATGACAGACTGTTATGAGGCCGGAAGGACTGGAGGGAACACTAGACTGAAAGGAACCCTGCACACATGAGGCAAGTGCGTGATCCTACTACATCATGCTAAAGCCAGCCTTGTACTCAACACCCAGACACAATACATTCTTGTAATTTCTTAGAGTGAGGTTTACTTCTAATCCTATCTATAGTCTGATATATTGAATGCAATTAAAACTGTACTGGAAACTTCAATGTAGAATTTAACTAAGGGAAATATTTTAAGAATTTTTGTTTTGTTCCAGAGACAGGGACATTAATATTTAACATGCAAACATACTGTTCCTCGTCTAGCAGTTACATTTAGCATTCTTCCCTCAACAATGCCTGGCCCCATCAAGGGGATAATTAAAAGTAGGAAGGGAATAAATTACTGCACTGGTAAAATTTAATCCAGGAATCAACTTGTCCTAAAATGAACTTCCTGAGGGAAAGAAAAGCTGTGTTTACTTTCTCTACAGAAATTTAAAAAACAAATAAATCCTTTGACACCATTGTTCTCCACTCTGGGCCAGAATAATCTGAAATATTCAAGATCTGGTTGCTCTGAATGCAGTTTCTTGGCTGATCTAGCAAGATCGTGGCATAAAACATGTTTCTCTTATTTTTATATCTTCAATCTAATAAGGCATGACAGGCTCTTATTATTTTAGATACCCAATTTGAAAGATGAAAATCAGGGAAACATCTTATATTTTTCAGCACGCTTTTTACAATACTGTCAAAAACCAAAAATTGTTTATCAGTCATTGAAGTTTCAAGCTCCACTTCTCCATTTGGGAAGAAATGCACCCCTATGGAGAGGACCAGCAAAAGCCATACCAATGCTTAAATCCACTTTCAATTCTATTGACCTTCTGCTGCATTTCTGTTTAAGGGTGATGTCACCCTTAGAGAACTAGATTGCCTGATGGGTATTTGGGAAAAGAGCTAAATCAATTCCACAATTTGACAGTTGACGCCATAAACAGAATGGTCATTGACTTTTTTAAACTGACCCGTTTCATTATTAGGAGCTTTAAAAACGTCCTTGCAATGACTTTAATAATTATTTCTTTTTCAATGTATAAACATCTATCCCAGAGTCTAGAAGCCCTTGTCAGATCATTAAAAATACAGTCCCACTGAGTCAAAATCTGTAGCAACCAACCACCTTTCTCTGGATAAAGAAGCTACTTCACAAAACCTACTTGAAGATAGACTTTTAATTGAAGGGGGATTTATTCCAGCAATCAGAGTAGTGGCATAACGGTTGAAATCTACTGTCCTTGCCAACCAAATGTTAAAACTGGACTCAGAATACATGGACAAAAAGGCTTTGTAAAACCACAAAAATTCTGCCTACTCGCTTCCTATAATCCTCAGCTACTTTTAAATCTCTAAAGTGCCTGGAATACCTCATTTTAATACTTTTTATAAGAAAATGATAATCACTGACACCATAGATAACTATGTTGTTCATAATTAAAACAAGGTGCAAGTGTAAATGGATAGTTCATTTGTATAAACCCTGCAATGCATCTGGATTTACTATGTTAAGTAGATTCCCTTATTAAAGTTCTAGACACTACCACGTATAGGCTGGGCATCATATCCAACAGTGACCATCACAGCTTCATGTGTGTTCTCCTGTGGCTCTATAGTCCAATCCGTCAGTAGCAAGGTGGTAAGCAAGGTGAACATATGTCACATTGGAATGTGCAAGCTCCCAGTGAAGACTTGGCATGACTCTTGGCACTTTTTTCAATCAGTTTTTATCATCTGTCTTCCTCAAAGTATTGACAATCGTTATCGATAGTTGCTCTCCATTTAGGTCTATCCGTGGCAGTGTCTTCAAAGTTATCAATATTTATACCACATGAGGTGAGATTCTGCTTAATGGTGTCTTTAAAGTGTTCAAGTTGACCACCCTTCCTGTGCTTTCCAAGTTTCAGCTCACTATAGAGGACTCTTACCAGATCTGTCAACTCAAGGGGAAGGAAGAGATTTGGGGCTTCAAAGCACCTTCACACCCCTCAGATTTGGGGATGATGCAGGGAACTTTATAGCCCCTGAAGTAATTTAGGACAGTAGCCCAGCCTGTCCATGGCTTCCTTGGGTGGCAGCGACATGTGGAATCCCCACAGCACTATTCACTGTGGTCCCAGGTCCAACATGCAGCCTATGCCAGGGCTAGTAGCAGAAAGACTTCTTCCCTGGTTTGATCTGAGGTGCTAAGTATCTTGTACAAGCCTCTCCATGTCTTGAGCCAGAAGCAGAGCTGGTTGGAAATTTTAACAAAAGGAAATCTGGATGGAAAGTGAAATTGTGACTTTTGCTTTTTTCTCCATTTTCTGACCAACTCTAATTAGAAGCAACCATACTGACATAGTAGGAGAAAGGCTGTTATCAGATAGTACAATGGTATAAAATGTATTACGTGAATTTTCAATGCAACCAAAAACTTGTTGCACTATAAATTATTAGACATATCACAAGAACACTTTTTCCCTGCCTCAATTCCTTTTTCAGAGAAAAGACATTCTGATATGTCAAGAAAAGCATCCCAAAGTTTGAACTTTCTTAGGTAAGCACCCAAAGGTTTAAATATGTTCAAATAAGTACAGTCTTTCAAATGCTCACCTGAATCTTTGCACTCTTCAAACCAGAACTTGAAAAGCTTTGGTTAGCAAGTAAGTGGAAACAATATTACATGACTGTGGACAATCATACACCATAAATAGCAAATAAAGAGACATAACTGAAGCCAATAGCTTGCAAAAAATCCATAGGCTGAAATGTTTGTATGAAGTGTTTGTCAAAAAAATGAATAACATACATTCCTAAATATCAAGATAATAATTCACAAAGTGCTAGTAGTTATGTAGTGGTTACAGCCTGAATATTGGAGAGCAATTATATCTCCCCTCAGCCTTCCTTTGGTTAAACTAAACAAGCCAAGCATCCTGAATCTCCTCTTGTAAGGTAAGTTTTCCATTTCTCTAATCATCCTACTAGCCCTTCTCTGCACCTGTTCTAATTGGAATTCATCTTTCTTAAACATGGGAGACCAGAATTGCACACAGTATTCCAGATGAGGTCTCACCAGTGCCTTGTGTAAAGGCAATAACGCTTGCCTATCTCTACTGGAAATACCTCGCTTGATGCATCCTTAGATTGTGTTAGCCTTTTTCATGACCACATCACATTGGAACCTCATAGTCATCCTGTGATCAATCAATACACCCAGATCTTTCTCCTCCTCTGTCGCTTTTAACTGATAAGTCCCCAGCTTATAGCAATAATTCTTGTTGTTAGTCCCTAAATGCATGACCTTGTACTTCGCATTATTAAATTTAATCCCATTTCTACTACTCCAGTTTTTGAGGTCATGCAGATCTTCTTCTAGGATATTCTGGTCCTCCTCCATATTGACAATACCTCCCAATTTTGTGTCATCCACATTCCCACTTGTTGTGCCAAGGTCATTAATAAAGATGTTAAATAAGATTGGTCCGAAGACCGATCCCTGAAGAACTTCACTAGTAACCTCTTTCCAGCCTGACACATCATCTTTCAGTATGACCTGTTGTTGTCTTCCCTTTAACCAGCAGTTCGTTATCCACCTTTCAATTCTCATATTAATCCCAATCTTCTCCAACTCAATTAATTTTCCATGTGGAATTATATCAAACACCTTACTGAAATCTAGGTGGGTTAGGTCTTCTGCATTTCCTTTGTCTAAAAATCAGTTATCTTCTCAAAGAGCAGGTTGGTCTGACGTGATCTACCTTTAGTAAAACTATGTTGCATTTTATCCCAATTACCATTTACCTCTATGTCCTTAACTACTTTCTCTTGCAAAATTGTATTCAAGGTCTTGAAACAACTTGAGATCAAACTAACAGGGCTTTAGTTTGCTGGATCACTTTTTTTCCCTCTTTCTTAAAAATAGGTACTTGATTAGCAAGTCTCCAGTCATAGGGTACCACTCCTAAATTTAGGGAGTCATTAAAAATCCTTGCTATTGGGCTTGCAATATCATGTGCGAGTTCCTTTAATATTCTTGGATGGAGATTATCAAAGTGCCTCGATTTGGTCCCATTAATCTGTTTGAGTTTTACTTCCTCCTTATATGTGGTAATTTCTACTTCCATATCCTCATTTCCATTAGCCACCCTACTCCTACGCTCCTCATTACCCTTATTAAAAACTGAGACAAAGTAGTGGTTTAGGTGTTGGACCATAGCTAAATTATCTTTAATCTCCACCCCACCCTCAATGCTTAGCAGTCCCACTTCTTCTTTTCTTGTTTTCTTTTTATTTACATAGCTATAGAACCTTTTACTGTTGGTTTTAATTTCTTTTGCAAGATCCAACTCTGCTTGGCTTTTGGCAGTCCTCACTCTTTCCCTATACTTTTTGGCCTCCAAGAGAGAGCTTTCCTTGCTGATCCTCCCCGTCTTCAATTCCTTGTAGGCTTTCTGCTTTCTCTTAATAAACTGTTTAAGATTCTTGCTCATCCAGTGTCTGCAACCCTTCCTTATGAATTTTTTTCCCCTTGTTGGGATGTGGGCTTCTGATAGCTTCTGCATCTTTGACTTAAAGTAATTACAAGCCTCCTCCACATTCAAATCCTGGAGTTCTTCAGTCCAGTCCACTTTCCCAACTAATTCCATTATTTTTTTTAAGTTTGTCCTCTTTAAATCAAGGACCCTAGTTGCAGACCTATTTTTATTTTATCCTTAAGTCCAGTATTCTGTTTCTGATGGTGGTCAATATCAGGTGCTACAGAGGACGGTGCAAGAAGTCTTTCAATGGAATAGCTAGCTAATAGGCAAAGTTTCTTAGTATGTGGAAATTGAGCTGAAGCACATCTGAGCTGAGAGAAGGAATCTTCAGTCCTAACGTGCCATCTAACCCATGCCATCAGCTAATTCAGAGCCCAAGAAGGGGATCAGTGGAGGCAGGTCATTGTGTCTCTCCGAAGTGGGTTTTTGCCATTGTGGATTCAAACTGTGCATTAACTCACATGCCACAGCCCAATATATCTGTTTCCCCTCACTCCATGTCACAGTACACAGAGTCACTGCAGGGCTGTCCCTTTATATGTGCAGTTAAGGTAGAGAGTCTCTCTTTCCTACAACACCATGGAAACATGGTATTTCTGCTCTGTTTGGGCCTTACGTAGGCCCAAAACACAACCAGGAGTGATTCAGGCTCATGAGGTGATGTTGAAAAGCCAACATCTCTATTTTGAGAGGCTACCTTTTTAAGATGTTGAACTATGTAATGCCAAATACATCAGACTAGGTTCTGTGTTAGTGTGGTGACTACATTGTTTTTATGCTATGCCATCTGTTAAATGGATGTACCAAAAATATTAATTCGGTCT
Organism: Platysternon megacephalum; assembly: GCA_003942145.1. Classification (NCBI taxonomy): domain Eukaryota; kingdom Metazoa; phylum Chordata; order Testudines; family Platysternidae; genus Platysternon; species Platysternon megacephalum. The sequence continues at coordinate 3,659,320 of QXTE01000046.1, forward strand.
GAAATGTGCTTTAGCCAGCTCAGTTTCTTACAGGAACACTTAAGCCCCTTAATCCTTCATGTCTGATTTTTGCTTGTTTTTTCCCCTCACATTTTCAATTCTCTTTAAATCTAGATGCTTGATCACCTTATACTCCTGCCTCGGTAAACAGCTGATTGATATGTGCCATATGTTGTTTAACCTACTTGTGATATTGCTTTGTTTGAAATATTTCTGCTGCTTGTTTACTATTTTTTGTCACCTCTTTTCATTAGGTTATTTGGTTAGATTGAGTCTCATCGATCCTGTTCATCATTTGAAGCATTCTATTAAGGTCATGGTGTTATATGGCTAATTGCTATTGTAAAAAGGATCTAATACCTTTCTTTCCAATCTCCCACAGTAGTCATTTTGGCTGCTTTACACATTCCCGCCTTAGGATCATTTTTATCCAGAGCACAGTGATGGCAGTTGGCAGACCTGGAGAAGATGTATCGCCAGGTGCTCATCATAATACCACATTTTTTATCCCTCTAGCAATATAACCATTCATTCAATTTTCTGTCTTCATTTCAGTTGATTCAAAGATTTCAGGATGTTGCTGCATTTCAGATCTCTTTTTGCCCAACATACTGCAGCACATTGCCATTTAGAGGGGTTTCCTCTCTTTATTCTTTAAAAATACCAATTGATTGTCATGGTAGCATTCTCTTAACATTTCCCTACAGTGAGCTACTATGGAAATATTGATTCAGAAACTGTGTGCTTGCATGCAATGAGCCTTTATTAGATCTGCTCTTCAGGGCTTAATATTCTCAATATACAGATGGTTTCACCTTTATGCTTCATCACTCTGCCTCCCTCTTAATCATACATGTACATTCTATACTGCTAGAAAACCAGTAAATAACTACTTACATTTATGTAATACTTTTAATCCAACAATGTTATGTATGTGGCAGACATACAGAAGTTAGATAAAAACATCCCATACTCTTGCTGGAAGATCGCAATGCACCTCTACTTTATTTCTTAGAATACAGAATCCTAACACAAGAACCCAAAAACAGAGAGTGAAAAAGCAGGCTGCTCCATAAAACAGGCACAATTCAACTTTACCTTGCTCTAGCCTGGCTTTCTGCAACCTGACTTCAGTGCTGAGTAGAGCCCTGATCACTCCATATCTGACTCAGTTCTCATCCTCAAAGGAAACCTGCACAACACCTTCAAAAGATTAGCCTGAGATCTTAAATTCATAACTTTGCTAGCCACAAAAAATCATGTCTCATTACAACAATCTGTAACTCACTAACCTTCCTTTGTCCTGTGATTGCAGGGGAGTTAATAGCCCACTTCATCTTAAATGATCTTTTGTAACATGTAAACTCCTTTACGCTTAACAATCTATTCTACCTTATATTTTGCTGTGGCACTCTGAGTACCACAATACTGGTAGCAAACAGGAGCACCTAGCAGAGTTTTGTGAGGGAGTTTAAAGAGGGGAGTGTGAGAGACAGGTACTCTAAACTTAGGCAAATAACCTATTTCCCGCCCCCCGCCCCCCCCCCCCAAAAAAAAACCCCTGCAAGAGTAAAAGTATTGCAGGCCAAACTCCAGGAGCAGAGTGGGAGCTATCCAGTTTATTGCACTGAATGCATCATGTATGATCATCTGCCTTGTGGGCAGTGGAGTACGTGTGCATCCGGTGCAAACAACTCCTGGCCTTCAGAGATCAAGTGCAGGCTCTTGCTTCCAGAATGATTGAACTGGAGATGCTAAGGGAGACAGAAGTACAGAGAGGAGACTTTCAGGCACACAGTAGAGTGGTTTCACCCCACCCTCCATTCTGACAGCCTCTGTGCTGTTGAGGAAGATGAAAGTCTTGGGGAAGAAGAATATCAAGCTGGAGCAGAGAGAAACAATCTCATAATTGGGACCCTCCTCTCACATGATGTTGTTATATCCTCTCACACTGAGGATACCCCTTCGGGGGAGGGGACAACAGTTATTAGAAAGAGACAGGTAACTATAATGGGGGATTCGATTACTAAAAATATAAATAGTTGAGTTGTGATGACTGGGAGAACTACATGGTGAATTTCCGGCCGGGTGCGAAAGTTGCGGATCTGTCGAGATATGTAGACAGACTTATGTGCAGTGCTGGGGAGGAGATATTGGTCATGGTACATGTAGATATCAGTGACCTAGGGAAAGGTAGGAGAGAGGTCCTGGAGGCCAAATTTATGCTGCGAGGTAAGAGATTGAGGTCCAGGATCTCCATGGTAGCATTCTCTGAAATGCTTCCAGTTCCACAGGCAGGGCTAGTTAGGCAGGCAGAACTGCAGGGTTTCAGTGCATGGATGAGACAATGGTTTTATGAGAAGGGATTTAGGTTTAGTTAAAACGAGGAAACCTTTTGGGAAAGGAGGAGTCTCTGTAGGAAAGATGAGCTTCACCTAAACCAAAATGGAACCAGATTGCTGGCATATAAAATTAATAATATTGTAGACAAGTTTTACAGTTAAGTGCTGGGGAAAGCTGCAGGTGTGGAGGAGCACTTGCTTTGTATAGACACATACTTTAGGGGAGGATTTGTTGAAAGTGATACTCCATATCTTAGTAACAAGGAGAGGATAGAAGTTGATAAAGTACAGGCAGGAACTGAAGAGAAACAGTCAAATGAAAAAAGCCTCATTCAGTTACATCACTTGAAGGCATACAACTAAATTCTGACATATTTTATAAGTGCTTGTCTACAAATTCTAGAAATCTAAATACTAAAATGGGTGAACTTGCGTGCCTGGTATTGAATGAAGATATTCACATAATAGGCATCAGAGAACCATGGTAGAACTATTATAATTAGGGCTCTCAATTAATTGCACTTAACTCATGCGATTAAAAAAATTAATCTCAATTTAAAAAATGAATCGCGATTAATTGCAGTTTTAATCCCACTGTTGAACAATAGAATGCCAATGGAAATTTATTAAATATTTTTGGATGTTTTTCTACATTTTCAAATATATTTATTTCAATTACAACACAGACTACAAAGTGTACAGTGCTCACTTTATATTATTATTTTTTATTACAAATATTTGCACTGTAAAAATGATAAAAGAAATAGTATTTTTCAATTCACCTCATACAAGTACTGAAGTGCAATCTCTTTATTGTGAAAGTGCAACTTACACATGTAGATTTTTCTTTTATTACATAACTGGACTCAAAAACAAAACAGTGCAAAACTTTAGAGCCTACAAGTCCACTCAGTCCTACTTCTCGTTCAGCCAATCACTAAGACAAACAAGTTTGTTTACATTTACGGGAGATAATGATGTTCACTTCTTATTTACAATGTCATCAGAAAGTGAGAACAGGTGTTCGCATGGGACTTTTGTAGCCGGCATTGCAAGGTATTTATGTGCCAGATATGCTAAACATTTGTATGCCCCTTCATGCTTCAGCCACCATTCCAGAGGACATGCTTCCATGCTGATGGCGCTCGTTAAAAAAATGTGTTAATTAAATTTGTGACTGAACCCCTTGGGGGAGAATTGTATGTCTCCAGCTCTATTTTACCCACATTCTGCCATATATTTCATGTTATAGTAGTCTCGGATGATGACTCAGCACATGTTCATTTTAAGAACACTTTTGCTGCAGATCTGACAAAACTCAAAGAAGGTACTGTTGTGAGATTTCTAAAGATAGCTACAGCACTTGACCCAAGGTTTAAGAATCTGAAGTGCCTTCCAAAATCTGAGAGGCATGAGGTGGGGAGCATGCTTTCAGAAGTCTTAAAAGAGCAACATTCCCATGTGGAAACTACAGAACCCGAACCACCAAAACAGAAAATCAACCTTCTGCTGGTGTCATCTGACTCAGATGATAAAAATGAACATGCGTCGGTCCATACTGCTTTGGATTGTTATCAAGCAGAACCCATCATCAGCATGGACGCATGTCCTCTGGAATGGTGGTTGAAGCATGAAGGGACATATGAATCTTTAGCACATCTGGCATGTAAATACCTTGCAACGCCAGCTACCACAGTGCCACGAGAACACCTGTTCTTACTTTCAGGTGACATTGTAAACAAGAAGCGGGCAGCATTATCTCCTGCAAATGTAAACAAATAAGTTTGTTTAAGTGATTAGATGAACAAGAAATAGGACTGAGTGGACTTGTAAGCTCTAAAGTTTTACAATGTTTTATTTTTGAATGCAGTTATTTTTTGTACATAATTCTACATTTGTAGGTTCAACTTTCATGATAGAGATTGCACTACAGTACTTGTAAGAGGTGAATTGAAAAATACAATTTCTTTTGTTTTTTACAGTGCAAATATTTGTAATAAAAATAAATAAAAGTGAGCACTGTACACTTGGTATTCTGTGTTACAATTTAAATCAATATATTTGAAAATGTAGAAAACATCCAAAAATATTTAAATAAATGGTGTTCTATTATTGTTTAACAGTGCGATTAATCACGATTAATTTTTTTAATTGCTTGACAGCCCTAATTATAATCAATGGGACATGGTAATAGCAGGATACAAAATAAATATGAACAACATAGTTGGTCACGCTGGTGGGGGAGTGGAACTATATGTGAAAGAAAGCATAGTCAAATACATTAGAAATCTTAAGTGAATCAAACTATACTATAGAATCTCTACACATAGAAATTCCATGCTTGAATAATAAGAGATTAGCAGTAGGAATGTACTACCAACCACCTGAAAAAGATGGTGATTGTGAAATGCTCAGGGAAATGAGAGAGGCTACAAAAACAGAAAACCTAATAATAATGGGGGATTTCAGCTATCCTCATATTGACTGAGTATATGTCACCTCACAATAAGATACAGAGAGAAAATTTCTAGACAGCATTAATGACTGCTTCTCAGAGCAGCTAGTCCTGAAACCTATAAGGGGAGAAGCAATTCTTGATGTAGTCCTAAGTGAAGCAAAGGATCTGCTCCAAGAGGCGAATACACCTGAACCACTTGGTAACAGTGACCATAATGTAATTAAATTTAACATCCTTGTCGGGGGGAGGGGGAGAAGGGGAGGATACCAAAGAAGCCCACCACAGTAGCCTTTCACTTCAAAAAGAGGCACTACACAAAAATGAGGAATGTAGCCCAATCCATGGATCATATATTAATCATATTGATTACTTAAGAATTCCCAGTTATCACTGTGAGGTTTGACAAGTTCTTGTCCCAAGATCAGGCCCAGTATTATTAGAATTACTGTGTAGTTGGTAACCCTGATGTACACAATGCAACACTCACTCTTTTTGGCACCTTTCTGTATTTGTAATAGTTTATTAATACATTTAGCAAAGTCCCAAACACTCTAACCCAGCAAGGTGGATAGAGATAATACACACTGTACAGCTGAACATCCATATAATCACACTATCCCTTGCAGAACAACCTGAAATGTTAGCCATCAACTTCCTCATCACCATCACCTTCCCCATCATCACCAGTGGCCATCATCCTGGCACCTCCCAAAGGCTACATGTCTCTCCCATACTGTCCACAGGCTGGGATACAACTTTTATAATATGTTATGCTAATGCTACTATATCTAATGCATATTCAGTCGGGGTTTCTCCCCCTCTTCCTTATTTGTATTTCCTCATCATACTAATGTTGGGATGCCCTTCTCCTATAGGTTAGCACAATAATGATCTCAACTTATGATCATGTATGTTAATTTGTTGCCATGGAACTCTTGTGGTCAGGCATCTGCAGATGTTCCCATCCTAAAATATCAAAAAGTTGCTGTTAGTTCATGTTCTTGTGGTTGGCTGGTGTCGTTATGGACAAACTTCCCCCTTAAACACTCTATTCTCAGTTCCCCAAAACTTAAGGGTGACCATTGGCACAGATAAATGGCCTAAAGTGCATAGGCCTCAAGCTTTATGCTAACTGCCGAAGCCAATGTCTTGCATGATACAGGCCTATATGTTCCTTGCATTACTGCTGAATAATGCTCCAAGGAGGAAGTCCAGGATATACTCCTTAACACACCTGAAACTGTCTTCATAAAATGAGGACGCTCCACCAGAGAAGTAGATTGCATCATGGAATGATCCACCTAAATACCAAATACCCCAAGAGAACCTGGTTTAATATGGGGGGGGGGGGGGGGGGGGGGGGGGGGGGGGGGGGGGGAACAGGGGGAACACTGAGCACATTCTGTCACCTACCCATACTAGAACCCATATGGAGTGTCATCAAACAATTACAACCCATACTTGATGAGACCACCTCCTGAAAGATATCTTTCCTGAACCACCTTTTCTGGCCTTCATACAACCCCCCCTCCCCCCAGCCTTGCCAAGGTCATCATCCAAAGCAAGCTCCCCACAGACCAGGACACACCAACTCAAATTGCCACCAGACCTTACCATAACAGATGCAAAACCTGTAGATGTATCTCCACTACTATGATGATCAATACCCCTTGTAACACACCTTTCAAGAGGCATGTGTAGGACCCATGGATATCACAACATGTGGTGTACTTCACCCAGTGCATCAAATGCCCCAACAACAACTATGTGAGTGGAACCAGGCAATCACTATGCTCTCCAATAAACTCACACAGAAAAATGAATAGACACTTATTTACAAAATAATCCCTCCATACCTGACTCTCAGTCCTTAAAGAAAACCCGCATAACACTTTTAAAAGATGAGCCTGGAATCTTAAATTCCTAACTTTGGTAGACATTAAAAATCATGGACTCAAGAGAGACACTGGATTTATGTGTAGCTCAAAAGCTTGTCTCAGTTGTCCCAGTAAAAGATATTATCTCACCCACCTCATCACACCCCTTAGGAAGGTTCAGCACACACGCCTCTCTATGGCTGAACAGTTCCATTGGTTAGTGTGGATCATGGCATTGAGGTAAACTAGTGCCCATTGCATGGCTTACAAAAAGCTACAGCTGTGGCTGTCCCTTCCATTGGAGAAGACTCCTTGAGCTCTCCCACATGGGCCTACCACAATATGTTTCTAACAGACTTGGCCAAGCCCATAGTTAGCAATTGCCTCCCCTATATCATAGTAAAACTGTTTGCTGTCTAGACAGTGAAAATTTAAATGAATGACATTCCTCCTTTTCTGCTGCATCAGAGAGCACTACCCTGTCCAAAAGAGAATTATAGATATACTAAGGAGTCACACCTCAGATCCACAATTCTTGTTCCAGTCAGTTTTCCTCTGAATGTTTTAATTTAGCCATTTGTTTTCATCACATTTACCAACCCTTTCCCCTATATTGTCACATGACAGCTTGCATCACTGAGTCATTTTTCTTAGTTTTTATCTGTGTTCATACTTAATTTTGAAACATCACATCCAGGAGAATGGCTTGCCTCCTGAGAAGTTGACAAACTTTACAAAAATAAAGTAAGCATGAGAATAATATTAGCGGAACTTACTGTTTGTGTCCAGTTGCATATTTAACTAAGGCAAAACATACCTTTAGTAGGAAATCACAAAACCTAGGGTTCATATTGATACAGACTTAGAGGATTGGATGTTTGCTTGGAACATGCAGCAGAAAAAACTGGGCTTGCTAATTTAAAATAAAACTGTGCTCAGTTTATTCCAGCACAGTCCTGAGAGCTCTCATGATGACTGTTAAGCATAACTTCTAATGAGCACACTCTGAACTGTATTTTAAAATTACTCTTAGAATTACCAGTAGCAACCTGGAGCCTCCTTATCTGAAGACGTGGTTTTTTTACCCACGAAAGCTTATGCCCAAATAAATCTGTTCATCTTTAAGGTGCCACCGGACTCCTCGTTGTTTTTGTGGATACAGACTAACACGGCTACCCCTTGATACTTGACCTCCTTATCTAGGTTATTCTAAGACAGTGAGAAGAAAGCATGATTTTTATTTTCTATACATCTACTGCTGTAGAGATTCACGGTTCTGCTTAACCTCCTATTTATCAATGAAGTTATATCCATTTTTATTCTTGACTTTTTGAAAAATGAAATTATATCTTGTATATTAAATTTAACTGAATGTGATACACAACATTATAAATCAAATATAATTGGTGCATTATGCTGTATAAGAGGTGACAAGATATTCCTTCAACTGCAGAAAAGAAAATGTGATTGATGGCACAAATTAATATTGAGCAGCGTGGTTGACTATGCACCACACACAATGAACAGAGCAACTTCATAAAAAGCGAGACAGGGCTAATAAATGGGAAGTGTCTTTCCATAACTCTTGCTTGCGAAGCACATACACAAATAAAAGAACCCAGTGCACATGTAGGCCAAACACATCCGGACCACAATAAGCCCCCTTTTAATGTAAAGCCAATGTCCTTAGTATGATAAACAAAAAATCACAAAGAAGAAAAATCCTCCATCCTCGGCTCTAATATACAATAGTCATGGAAAGACCAAAGCAGATTGTGAAAGACCAAAGCAGATTGTGAAGAACTTCAAAAAGATCACACAAAACTAAGTGATTGGGCAACAAAATGGCAAATGAAATTTAATGTGGATAAATGTAAAGTAATGCACATTGGAAAAAATAACCCCAACTATACATACAACATGATGGGGGCTAATTTAGCTACAATGAGTCAGGAAAAAGATCTTGGCGTCATTGTGGATAGTTCTCTAAAGATGTCCACGCAGTGTGCAGAGGCGGTCAAAAAAGCAAACAGGATGTTAGGAATCATTAAAAAGGGGATAGAGAATAAGACAGAGAATATATTATTGCCCTTATATAAATCCATGGTACGCCCACATCTCGAATACTGTGTACAGATGTGGTCTCCTCACCTCAAAAAGGATATTCTAGCACTAGAAAAGGTTCAGAAAAGGGCAACTAAAATGATTAGGGGTTTAGAGAGGGTCCCATACGAGGAGAGATTAGAGAGGCTGGGACTCTTCGGCTTGGAAAAGAGAAGACTAAGGGGGGACATGATAGAGGTATATAAAATCATGAGTGATGTTGAGAAAGTGGATAAGGAAAAGTTATTTACTTATTCCCATAATACAAGAACTAGGGGTCACCAAATGAAATTAATAGGCAGCAGGTTTAAAACAAATAAAAGGAAGTTCTTCTTCACGCAGCGCACAGTCAACTTGTGGAACTCCTTACCTGAGGAGGTTGTGAAGGCTAGGACTATAACAATGTTTAAAAGGGGACTGGATAAATTCATGGTGGCTAAGTCCATAAATGGCTATTAGCCAGGATGGGTAAGAATGGTGTCCCTAGCCTCTGTTCGTCAGAGGATGGAGATGGATGGCAGGAGAGAGATCACTTGATCATTGACTGTTAGGTTCACTCCCTCTGGGGCACCTGGTATTGGCCACTGTCGGTAAACAGATACTGGGCTAGATGGACCTTTGGTCTGACCCGGTACGGCCTTTCTTATGTTCTTATGTTATGTTCTTAAGTGTAGGACTGGAAGGGACTTCAACAGGTCATCTATACCAGTCCCCTGTACTCAAGGCAGGACTAAGTAATAACTAAACCATTCCTGACAGGTGTTTTTTCTAACCTGTTTTTAAAAACCTCCAATTACAGAGATTCCACAACATCCCTAGGGAATTTGTTCCAATGCTTAACTACCCTGACAGGAAGTTTTTCCTAATGTCCAACATAAATTTAAGCTCATTGCTTCTTGCTGCAATTTAAGCTCATTGCTTCTTGTCCTATCCTCAGAGGTTAAGGAGAACAATTTTTCACCCTCCTCCTTGTAACAATGTTTTATTTATTTGAAAACTGTTATATCCCCTCAGTCTTCTCTTCTCCAATCTGAAAAAATTGGGTTTGTTCAATCTTTCCTCATATGTCATGTTTTCTAGACCTTGAATATTTTTTGTTGCTCTTTTCTGGAATTTCTCCAATTTGTTCACATCTTTCCTGAAATGTGGTGCCCAGAACTGGACACAATACTCCAGCTGAGGCCTTATCAGAGCAGAGTAAAGTGGAAGAACTATTTTCTCGTGTCTTGCTTATAACATTCCTGCAGATACATCCCAGAATGATGTCTGCTTTTTTTGCAACAGTATAGACTGACTCATATTTAGCTTGTGATCCACTATGACCCCCCAGATCACCTTCTGTAGTACTCCTTCCTAGGCAGTCATTTCCCATTTTGTATGTGTGCAACTGATTGTTCCTTCCTAAGTGGAGACATTTGTCCATATTGAATTTCATCCTATTTACTTCAGACCATTTCTCCAGTTTGTTCAGATGCTTGCAAGTCCTCCCAATTTGGTATCATCCACAAACTTTATAAGTGTACTGTCTATGCCATTATATAAATAATTTATGAAGATCTTGAACAGAACTTGACCCAGGACCAATCCCTGCGGAACCCCACATGATATGCCCTTCCAGCTTGACTGTGAACCACTGAGAATTACTCTGTTATGCAACCATCTTATAGTAGCTCCATCTAGGCTATATTTCCCTAGTTTGTTTACGAAAGTCATGCAAGACAGTATCAAAAGCCTTGCTAAAGTCAAGATATACCACATATACCACTTCCTCCATCCACAAGGCTTGTTACCCTGTCAAAGAAAGCTATTAGGTTGGTTTGACATGACTTATTCTTGACAAATCCATGTTGACTGTTACTTATCACCTTATTATCTTCTAGGTATTTGCAAACTGATTGCTTTGATTATTTGCTCCATTATCTTTCTGAGTACTGAAGTTAAGATTACTGATCTGTGATTCCCCAGGTTGTCCTTATTCCCTTTTTTATAGATTGGTACTATATTTGCTCTCTTCCAGTCCTTTGGAATCTGTCCTGTCTTCCATGAGTTTTCAAAGATAATCACTAATGGCTCAGATATCTCCTCAGACAGCTGCTTGAGTATTCTAGGATGCATTTCATCAGGCCCTGCCAATTTGAAGATATCTAACTTGTCTACATAATTTTTAACTTGTTCTTTCCCTATTTTAGCCTCAGATCCTAATGCATTTTCACTGGTGCTCACTATGTTAGACGTCTAATCGCTACTAACCTTTCTGATGAAAATTGAAACAAAAAAGTCATTTAGCACGTCTGCCATTTCCACATTTTCCGTTATTGTCTTTCCCCCCTCATTGAGTAATGGGCCTACCATGTCCTTGGTCTTCCTCTTGCTTCTAATGTATTTGTAGAATAATAGATATGAGTTTCACTCTTCTAGGGCTCACAGCATAATATAGCAAAGAGGGACATGGGAATGAATTTCCAAATTTGAACTGATACTGAGATTTTTATGAGGTTTTAAAAATATGGCTAACTTTTTCAAAGTGAGGTTTTCCTGCTTATGTGCACTTCTTCATTTCAAATGAGCCCTGGGAGGTGGCTGGCTGGGTTCAGGCCATGGTGCTATCCCAAAAGCCCAGGCTACAATGTGAATGTCTTCCCCTATTGTAGGCAGCTGTGACAACTACCTCCTTCTCTTCCCCCTCCCACTCCCAGGTAGAAAACAATCCACCTTTGTGTGTAGATCTAGTAAGTAGGTGGGACAGATGGATGGGCATAGTTAAGTAGCACCAGTGAGATTCATTTTTCAGATATTTTCCTCTTCAGGACCAGTGCTTAGAAAAGTTTACTGGTCATCAAAACATCTTTTCCAGTCTTCCTAAAGTGTTTCTCTCCCACTTAGGCAGCAAAAAAATTTTTTAAAGTCCCTGTTAAAAAAATAAAATCAGATTATATCTGAATTTCTCCTCCATTTTCTCAGAAATGGCTATTTTTTTTAGGTAAAATTTGGGTTTGTCGTGGCTGCAGAATAAAACTGTACATTGTTTCACTCTTCAAGAAATAGGCAAAAATATAATTTCCCTCCCCACCCTCACACCTCAGCAGGGATACAAATGTTTATGCACTGCTCTCCTGCTGCCCACTCCTGCATTCCGTATTCACCCCACGCTCTATGCACCAATTTGGTGTGCAGAATCATGCAGGATTAAGGCTCTTAATAAAGCAAAGTCATTTCAGCAGTGGCAACCAACAATAAATCTCCTCTAACCATGTAGATGTCTTACACACATCGGTTTGCGCTTACCTGCTCTGCACATTTATGACACTATGGAAATAATAAACAGCATGTGAAACCCATTTGCCATTTTAGAATAAAGTAATTCCATCAGGTGAAACAAGAAAGGTAGAGAGCCCGGGCCAAAATCAAAGGGGCTTCAATGGCCTTTCGATAAGGTCCTTAATGTGTGTTTTCACACAGATATTTTGAAAATACTAGCTTTAAACTTTTATTTAGAAATATGTAAGTATGTTCCTTTTACACCCTTTGCTAAGATAACAAACCTTTGCCTATAGAAATACATACAAAGCAAACAACATGATTGGAAAAATTAAGCTGGTGTGAAAAAAATACATTTTTCCAACCAAATACATATTATAACTACTAGTGCTTATTTTTGGAGATTATTCAAAGCACACCACTTGTGTGAAGCCTCATTAGACGTTGTTAGGAATAGGGTATAAAATAGTCATCCAGGAATTGTCACCACTGAGAACCAGGAAAAAAGCCATGCTGTACTTTCTTCATTGAATTAGCAGCCACAGAGTGGCAAAATCGGGGCCTTTTGTAAATAAATCATTTCCCCTGTTTTGTGGCTTGTTAGATGTGTAACCCTTCTTCCAGGTGGTATTGGCAGCAACACAGGTGGGATTCAGTATGCAGGTCGTTCCTTTTAATATTGCAAAACAGAACCAGTTTGAGCCCTCACCCAGAAATCTGGGAAAACTGAACACCTTCCCTGGGTGCCTCTAAGACTCAATGCTTCCCCACTTGAACGCACTGAGTCTGTGTATGACAAAAGAAAACTTTTATTAAAAGGCAGAGGGAACTCTGCATTACCTGGGGAAAACACTGCAACAATGATTCAGAAGTATGGAAACAATAAGTAATATTGTACTTTGCAGAGTACAACCCCACCGTATCTTGGGTAGTGTCCTTTGCCATGTGAAAATCCATCTCCCTTTAACATGCCACTCCCCTTTTCCCTCTGCTGCACAGCACTCATGGTTGATTGTCCGAGTTAAGTGAAGCCCCAGAATCCGGGGGTGCATTCAAGTGGTTCACCTCTGACCCGTTGAAGGGGGTGCGATTGAGCAATGTCTCCACCGCTGCTGCCACTGCTCACCATGGCTTGCCACTGTTGCTGCCTCTGCCTTGAGCTTCAATGCCGTGTTCTGAGGTTCTACCACATATCCCAGTTCACAGGGATTTCACTGGGAAGTGGGGACCCTCACTACTGCTCCCTCTTCTGCGTTCCTTTCACCACAACACTGTCATCATATGATGTCTAAGGTTCAGCTCCCTAGACCAGCTTCTCAGTGAGTTCAGCTCTTGTGTTCACTGAGTAGAAATAAGGACTCTCAATTGAGTCTCATCAGCTCTCTCTCTAAATACTGGAGGAAGAGGATCAAAGGGTATCTAGAACTCTTTAAACATCATCTATCCCAGCAAGTAGGAACACATATTCCCACCCCCTCTGACTTTCAGTTGGATTGGGCATCACCATCATAGAAAATTAGGGTTGGAAGAGACCTCAGAAGGTCATCTAGTCCACACCTCCTACGCCCCCCATTTAGCCAGTGAGATTACAATTAGAGTGACCACCACTCAATTAGGGCATGTTAGTTCTGCTGCCCTTTAGTCATACAATAAGGATAACAACATTTCATTACCCTTGTATCCAGGACTGAAGTGAATTTTAACCCAAAACAGACAAAATTGATCACTTCGGCAAAGCAGGTCTGGCTTCTGATTACCTAAGCAAAATAGGTGTGTCTATTCAAATACAGTCTGCTCCTGAGGTCTTTCCCCCTAGATGGCAGGAGAGAGCTCATTCAGACCAAAGATCAGCTTGATTTTTTTAATTGAAATCAGAGAGATGTCAAAAAATACATTGCCTATGAAGAAATTTGTCTTTGATTTTTGCAGAGGGATTAAAGTTCCACATTTTGAGAGGTGCAACTTGGTGAATATTATCATAATCTGATTTTTTTTTTTTAAATCACATAATAAAGTTGGCACGTAGTTGGAGGTCAAAGTTTGAATTCAGTTTTCAATATGTATAGAGTGTTCCCAATAGCCATGCTAAATAAGGATATCCAGGTTATTATTTATCTAATATCCAATCCTACCATAACCAGCTGGCTCATTGTTCTGATGTGACCCACGTGTGCACATGTGCATCATGCTGCGCTATCATGTTACCACAGAAACCTGCTGAACCTTGGAGCCCCACCAACCCATAGGGGATCAAGTGCAGTCCAATAAGTCCTGATTTGAATATATTACCTCTTTTCCTTTCAAAGTTGATTTTTAAAATTATGCTCCCAAAATAAGCTGTAACAAAAATTAAAATGTTACTATCTACTAACTTTATAGGACATGAGACATATACAGGCATTCAGGACCTGATTCAGAAAAGCATCCCTATTCAGGACATCACTTAAACGTGTATTTAAGACCCATCAAACTCAATGAGATTTAAAGTAAAGCTCCTGTATCAAGGCCCTACATACAGATGGAATGGAATTTTCCAAGTATTGAATGGAATGACAGGTATGGCTGATGTTGAAGTAAAGCCTTTTTGTAGCGAATACATTAGAGAAATTGTTCAGGAACATTTCATCCTTTGGTAAATATCATAATGACTGAAGTAGATGTTTTCAACTTACTGTTCATAAGATTTGAGACTCTAACAGGTGCTGAGATTAGCAGCTAAATTTTCATTTTGTATTCAGCAGCACATGAACTTTGTTTCTTAATGATCACTGTCACAGTCTAATATACCATTGTAAATTAGACAGAATGTAATTATTGTCTGGACTGTTATTGTATTATTACCAACACTGGGATATTGCTACCTGTCTATTATAAAAGTATTTTTAATAAATTGCTCTGCAAAGTACCATATTATTTTGGAAGACATCTAAATATTCCATGACTACAAAATAAAATCAGAAGTTTCTCAAGGTGTAAGTAGGGAAAAAAATCTAAAGAACAAGAAGTAAATAAGTGCCCCCATCTCATTTATATTCAACATGTGCCACAACAGCATACTGAAATAATACTTCCATGATAGGGTAACACACTGGCAAAGTATGTCTTATTCCTTGCTTATGGATGCTCTACTAAAGGCTAACAGCCTAAACCACTTATCAGCTAATGAAGTTTCTCCTTTGCTCAAATATTAAAGCTCTGTGCTTTGATAATGAAAGTCCTAGGTTGAAACCCTGGTAGTCACTATGGAAGACCATTACTATACTTAGGATTTAGTGAGACTGCCAAGAAAGGGCATGAACATACAAAGGATCTTTCATCCTCAATAGAGCTGTTTTCAGAAACCAAGAACAGAAAGAGAAAATATCTTAATTCCACTGGCCTCTCCATCTTTTTAAACAATTCTTTCTTTTCAGTTTACTCCTCTGCCTTTCTGGTTGCCTATTCCTCTCTGCTTATTTCTCTTTTACGTGTCCTTCGTCTTTCTTCTTCCTGTAATTTTCTTACCTACCACTATTGTCTGTCACCTCTCTGCTCTTCTCTCCTACTTTGAACAAAACAGCAGAGTGTTGGAGAGGCGGTTAACCATGATCTGGACCTTGGAGTGTAGTGTATGCCCTTTTTCTGCTGCCAGCCCTGTGTGTCTCAGAAAGGCTCACCCCAGCATAAGGGTGATCCTGCAGTTCTTTAAAGCCAATATAGAGGCTTATCTTCTGGCTATTGACACATTGAGGGAAGGGGGTGCCATGATCATTACTCTGATTCATTACATGGTTTTGTGGTACCACGGAGGTCTTACAGGCCAATGCAACTTAGAGCAGCCTACGGGCTGCTGTAACACAGCACAGTGATAGAAATCACTCAAGCATCAGGGTAGTGCAAGGGAGAACTTTTCAACAGCTCTGCAAACCATCCCCTGATTTGTCTGTGCATCATGGGAACGCTCAGTCCTGACCCCAAATCCCCACTTTAAATGGTAAAAAGGCCTTTTGAAAAACAAACATACAAGAGTATAAACATTTGCAGAAGGAGTTAATTGGAGAAACTGTACAAAGAAACTTCACCCTATATAAGCAAAAAGAATGGGTAGAAAACTTTAACGGGAAACAAAAGGTTCACTTTGATCCAAAGATCTGTCCAAAAAGATTTTCATTATATGGGATTTGGGCAAAGAAAAGAAAATTTATTTTTAAATTGAATTTAGTAGTTCATTGTGTCAGAGTCCACACAGTGCCCAATAGTCAATTTTTCATCTGTAAGATGTGAAAAGAACAGGAAGGGAAGAACAAGAGAGGATTAAAGAAGAGAAAATTGAAATAGAAAAGGGAGAAAGTGTGAGAGGAGAACGAGGTAGAAGGAGAAGGACCCACACATCATTGTGAGATGTGGATTTACAATGAGAGGTGAGCAGAAAAGAGCATTTATGGCATGTTATGTTATCTCCCAGGAATGGGAAACAAGTTGCCTCTCCTAGACTGGCCTTATTGAAGGCTCACTTCTGACACCCACAATCATACTGAGCAGGTCTCACTTGCATGAGTAGCCCTCTGGGACTACGCTTGTGAATACATACTGCTCAACATAAGGGTGGCACAACTGAGAGTTCTAACTTAACTTCTCCAGGGAGTCTATGCAGACTGCAGCTCTGCCTCTTACAATGATTAAATAGCACATTGCCTGCTTAGGCTTCAGAGATGTCACGATGTGCATTATCTATTCTCTCTCTCCACCACCTTTGGGAAGTACAGTACTCCACCCCATCCCTTCGCTTTCTCTGTGGGTATTAGATCCAATGTGAACAAAAACACCTTGTTAACTAGTAGGCCAGCCACAGCAAGAACAGTCTGGAGCAGAAAGAAAAATGAAAAGATAAACAGGAAGTTGTGTCTTAATTTTGCTCATCATTTAGATTGGAGTGCCCTAGAGGATGATCTGCTGTTTCACTTGTACTTTCTTTTCGTTTTTAAATCAACTCTTGGCATATGCAATGTAGAGTTAAATTCTTATGATTATGATGTGAATATTACCATTTGGCTTTATCCATCTGGACAGAGACTATTTGCCATCTGAGCAGCACTATCTTACTCTGAAGTTGTTTTAGACAGAGGGTCTGCTGAACAGCCAAAGTAATCAGCATGCCATCTCATGAGAAATTCATCTCAATAAAATAAGAACTTGGTAGCTCTTATCCCTCAGGTCAGAAATGCTGACGTTTTCTTTGATTTCCATATATCACTTTCTTCTCATGTGAGGCAGTAACAAATCCCTGTCAACATCATTTGTTTAATCTCACAAAATTCACATATTAGTTCCTGCTGCTATGATTCCAGTTAACTCTTCAGGCATTTCTCAACAAGATCATTGTTTTAACATTTTAAGTGGTCTTCCCTTTTCATCTATCCCATATTTAAAGTCTACTCAACATTTTTTCATATTTATAAATTTCCCCCAATTTTTGAAGTTCTCAGTTTTTTTTTCTTTAGGGTTAGCTTTTGACACCGTATACAAATTGAGTAGTACCTTCCTCCAGCGGAGAGGTCCCACTGAAACCAATGGTATTTCTTGGGCAGTATCATACTACTCAATTTGAGTAAGCATATCAGAATCTAGTTCTTATTTAGACAACTACACTGGCTCCTCTGCACCTGAACATTGGGTTTAAAGTTCATACTTCAAGCACTCTAGCTTATGCTGAAGATCACATTTTCTTTTCTGTATTTGTTTCATTATTACTATCTCATATGCACTTTATCTCATGCATATTGAAGACCATGCTTTAGCACAATTTTCACATGGCTGGTGCAACTCTCTTCCATAAAATATCCACACAAGTCGTTCTCACTATAAAAGTTCTTTTTAAGTGTTGCCTGGTCATGTTATTGATCGAGCTTCTTGCATCATTTTCACTTTTCAAGGTTGCAACAAACACTGGGTACAAACGTTTTCTTTGGTTTTAATCACTATTACTTCGAACTGTCCCTGCCCCATCCAGACCAATTTTGCTTAGAATGTTACGTGTGAGCAAATCCCAAACTAGATCACAACTGAGTTTTGCCTAATTCTACATTGAAAGCATGAGTTTCAAATGATTCTGCTGCAAAATGATAAATTGGTATCATTTGTATTACGGTAACACCTCCAGGCCCCAATCAGGATTATTTATTAGCTCATATTCCATCCAAATTCCCCTGCCTCCAAAAAATATCTTCTAAATCTAGCCCTTCCTTGGTCTCCCAAAATAGGGACCCGACACATCCATATCACAAAACCCAGCGCCACAGTTGGTGCTAATTGACAAACTTGTTGACAGTTTCAGCAGAGAGACCAAGGCCTGAAACTGCACTCTCATCTCTCAGAGTGGTCCTTCCAAGGCAGGGCTGAGGCATGTTCATGAGAGAGTGTGGGAACCCTGCACTGATGTTGCCTATGCCAGTGCTTCTCAAAGCTGGTCCACCGCTTGTTCAGGGAAAGCCCCTGGCAGTCCGGGCCGGTTTGTTTACCTGACGCATCCGCAGGTTCGGCCGATCGCGGCTCCCACTGGCCACGGTTTGCTGCTCCAGGCCAATGGGGGCTGCGGGAAGGGCGGCCAGCACATCCCTCGGCCCATGCCGCTTCCCGCAGCCCCCATTGGCCTGGAGCGGCGACCCGTGGCCAGTGGGAGCCACGATCGGCCGAACCTGCAGATGTGGCAGGTAAACAAACCGGCCCGGACCACCAGGGGCTTTCCCTGAACAAGCAGCGGCCCGACTTTGAGAAGCACTGGCCTATGCTGTTGTGCTTCTGCAGATGAACAGAAGACTTCAGTTTCCAGGGCTATCAATCCAGCATCTATCATGGGCACTGAATTCACTTTAATAAAAAGAAATCCCAATTTTTTTTGACTCTGCAGGTTTCCAGGGGGCCCCTACATAATGCACAATTTCAATTTGGTGGTGGTCTTGGTTTTTTTTCTTTTTACAAAGGGCTTGGCTACACTTGCGAGTTACAGTGCATTAAAGGAGCCCCGGGCGCCCTAGCTCACTACCCGTCCACACTGGCAAGGCACGTAGAGCGCTCTGACTCCACAGCTAGAGGGCTCCTGGTACTCCACCTCGGCGAGTAGAATAACGTTTGATGGGTCCCCGCTGGAGTGCCCCAGTGTCAGTGTGAACGAGGTGTTGCATTACTGCGCTCTGATCAGCCTCCGGAAATGTGCTATAAGTCAAGTGGCCACTCTTGTCATTGTTTTGGATATGTCCTTTGAAAGCTCCGTTTGACAGCCAGCTGCTTATCTGCTCCGAGACAAAGCAACCATTACTGTGGAATGCTGTGTGTGTGAGAGAGGCGGGGGGGGGGGGGGGGGGGGGGGGGGCTGCTGCTGTCTGAACTTACAAGACAGCATGCTGACATGCCCGCAGCCCCCCAAGAACCCTCCCTCTCTCCCCCCACATACACACAACACACTCCCTGTCACACTCCACCCCACCCCCCCCATTTGAAAAGCATGTTGCAGCCCCTTGCATGCTGGGATAGCTACCACAATGCACTGCTCTCTGTGGCCGTTGCAAGAGCTGCTAATGTGGCCACTCCAGTGCACTGTCAGCTGTCAGTGTGGACAGACTGCAGCGCTTTCCCTTCTGCACTCTACGAAGGCTGGTTTAACTCAAAACGCTCTACATCTGCAAGCGTAGCCATGCCCTAAGTCTGAAGTTTTATAATAGAATTGAAATAGCCAGCAGATTCCAAGTTGTAAGTATGTATTTATGGAGTAGGCCAAAGACAGAAAAAGATTGCGTTCATTATGCTACCCACTAACAAGGCTGATTCTGCTGTTACTTTTTAATAATAAAAGTAAAAACACATATCTGCAGCCTGATGATTTTCCTATTAGATTGGCTTACACAATCACTCAGCTGGACTGAAATATGAAGGCTCTCTGAGGCATTGTTTCCTTTACTTGGCAATGCAAAATAACTGCTTTTATAGCTGTAGGCAAAAACTGTATGTGTGCATGTTACACTCAATGTCACAATGTCCACAACAGCCACAAAAACAACAAGGAGTCCGGTGGCACCTTAAAGACTAACAGATTTATTTGGGCATAAGCTTATCTGTTAGTCTTTAAGGCCACCGGACTCCTTGTTGTTTTTGTGGACACAGACTAACACGGCTACCCCCTGATACTTCACAACAGCCAGACATTCCAACACCAGGATGAATCCTTTCCAATTAAATTATGTGTTCACTGCTCCTCTCCGGTTCCTTATTACTGTTATTCATTTCTACAGGGTTTAACATATGCTAGTTTGTTGGCAGTACAAATAAAAAATTCCTGCCCCTAGAAACTTACAATCTAATTGAAGACCTGATGCAAAGAATAAAAGCAATAAACATTGTGGCGTGTCAGTGAGCCAGGTGTCTGGCTGGTAGGTCTTGCCCACATGCTCAGGGTCTAACTGACTGCCATATTTGAGGTTGGGAAGGAATTTTCCCCCGGATCAGATTGGCAGAGACCCTGGTGATTTTTCACTTTCCGCTGCAGCATGGGGTATGGGTCACTTGCAGGTTTAAGTAGTGTAAATGGTGAATTCTCTGTAACTTGAAGTCTTTAAACCATGATTTGAGGACGTCAGTAACTCAGCCAGAGGCTAGGGGTCTATTACAGGAGTGGGTGGGTGAGGTTCTGTAGCCTGCAATGTGCAGGAGGTCAGACTAGATGATCAAGAATGGTCCCTTCTGACCTTAAAGTCTATGAGTCTAAATAAACAGGGCTCCAATTCTGCAATGAGGTCTGCCCGGGCAGCCCCTGCGCTTGTGGTGGAGTCCTACTGAATTCAATGGGTCTCGATGCAGAGTTCATTGCTGGATCAGGGTGTAGAGTTGGAATAATAAGATTACCTGGTTACTTACATATGCAGGCTGATTTATTAGAGTGGGCCTGGCTCACTGCTGCCTTACTCTAGTTTTCAACCCGTGTAACTTCATGGCCCCCAGTAGCGTTGCCCGGATGGAAAGCCAGCGTGATACTGTATGAATCAGGCCCTGAAAATGTACCTCTAGATCAGTGTAAATTGACAATATGGATTTAAAAGAATGCATCAGGGAGACCAAACGCTCCATTCAAAAGAGATTACCTTACAGCTGCACATCAGCTTCCTCTCAACTTATATTTGAGCAGTCTACTTGCTTTGAAGGAAGATGGAGATAGGCACAGGGAAATGAGAGAGAACCAGAAGAAACTGCATATGGCCATGACTATCATCTAATCTACTAGAGGTCCAACTGAGAAAAGAAACAGGCCATGTGATAAATATTCTAATTAACCCTGCGGCAAGGAATCTTCTGCATTAACTCCTCACTCAGTCCACGTCCCCACTGCTGGTTCTTTCACATGACCATTGAGGCAGGAAATCATGGGAAAGGAAGGTTGTTTGGCAGCACCTATCTATGGGTGGTGGGAATACAGCTAACATGGCGCTGGAGCAGGTCAGATCTGATAAGCAAGCCACTGTTTGTGGGAATAGTGGTAAGAACAGGGAGTCAATTGGGTTGATCTGCATTCTGAGAGCCTGAATAGCTTGAATAAGGCACAGATGAGAATTGAGGCTTTTAGGTGCTTTCCCAAATCGAACCCCTAATACTCATGAAGTTCACTCGTCCGTTAATTATAAGAGGAGAGTTTCAAGATGTTTCTGTTTTCCTCCATCTGCTCTTGTTTCCCAGGGAATTTGTTTTACTGAAAGAAAATGTTGGTCTTTTTGCTTTCTACAAGTACCATAAAAAGCATCACTATGGAAACGGGAAGCTCAACATTTTAATGTTAGAACTTAAGGAAAAACCATGATCAACATGCAGGTACAGTCAGGCCTGTTCAGATTTATTTGCATCACATTTATTTCTTTTCCACTTACTGCTGATTCTGATTAACTGCGTTTTTCTTCTGTACCATTGCTATTTTTCAAAGTTGGCCCTTTTGCAACATAATGCATCAAAATGACATGTAGGGTTTTTTTCTATGTGACAGAAATGATGTGTTTATCTACCTGCATGAAAATTACTTTACCCAAGAGCTACTTGTGCAGATAAACACATACACATATGGTCAAGATTTTCAAAAGCGATTAGTGATTTTATTGCCTTAATTTTCGGGTTCCCAGTTTGAGAGACTTAAAGGGACCTAATTTTCAAAGGATGAGTGCTCAGTGCATTCTGAAAAGCATGCTCCTTTAGGCATCTCAAGGTGCTCAGTGCTGACTGTGAGCTCAATGCACTCCCCTCCTGCAGCTAATATCAAAAGAGGGAGAGCACAGGCCCATTCCACTAGCTTGACCAGACAGCACCTGCTCTGGGAATAACCTGTCCCCAGCTTCCCCTCTATGTACACAGAGCAACATCAGAGGATGTTCTCTAAAAGAGCCCTGCCTCCTCACCTTTTCCAGAAACCCTGTACAACTGGCATGACCGGTCTGCTGAGACCAGAGGTAGAAAGCTTTCAGCACCTCTGCTTCCTCACATGAGGAGTCCTAAACACTTTAGAACTTTTCAACTGGATATCAGTATCTGCCTCTGTCACCAGCCCATTCTACCTAGCCTCACAGTTTCCAGGCTTCCATGCCTCTTTCATGCCTATAGCTTCACCCCATTCCTCATCCTTGTATCCCTCTCTCCAGCTTCTCAGTTGATCTCCTCACTGTCACCGTTGTCCTGCTTTTCCTGCTCCCTCCTCTGTCTTGAGTCCCACCTCTTAATTCACAGTGACAGAATTCTCAAGACAGGGACCATATTCACCATTACTCTGCGCCTCATGTGGTCAGTACATTTTCCACCAGCTCGCAAGGGCACTCCTCAAGACCATGCCTCTCCCAGTCAACAAAATACCAGAGTCTGCCACAACTATGTTTAGAGTCCAGAATCTCATGAACCATGTATTCCCTGTGGCCCTGGACCATTTCAAAATGGAGACTGAATATATGTTAAATAATAACATTGATGTAAGCTCTCAGGCCAGAATCTCAGGAGGGGAAAGAACTCTCTACTCCCCTTCTTGGTGAAAAGGCAAAAGGGAGCTTCATTTGCTTAGGCTGCTATTACAACTGGGACATGGGTGGTCTGACCTAGTAGTCAGATCAGGAGTCAGGCTGGATCAGATACCAGGAGATCAGAGTCTGTGACAGGCCTGAGGGCAGACCAAGAGTCAGGTATCAGGATGCAGGCAGGGTCAGGTTACCAGGAGATCAGAGTCAGATCAGGAGCAGGTAGTGGAAGGGGAGCAGTCTAAAGCCAGAGAAACCCAGTTGCATGGACAACTTCCTGATCCTGTGCTAGGCTTAGGAGCTTAGAAGCAGGGAACCAATCAGGACCCCCAGTGTCCCACCAATCATATGCCAGGACTGGAATCCTTTGTCAGAGCTGAGCTTCTAATTCTGACAATTGTTAACAGGTCACTGGGTGGTAGATTGCAACTTACTGCTTCCTAACAGCCCTCTGGACCCTGACATAACCCTTCCCCTAAAAGGTGCACTCAGGGTGATGTTGGGCTGGCCTTTTTGGGGTGATTCCTATGGGACAGGGGGGATGTACATTTTCCACCAGCTCTCAAGTGCACTCCTCAAGACCATGCCTCTCTCAGTCAACAAAATACCAGAGTCTGCCACAATTATGTTTAGAGTCCAGAATCTCATGAACCATGTATTCCCTGTGGCCCTGGACCAGTACTCATGGAGGAGGTGGCGGGGTCCTGTGAGGGAAAGGCTTTTCTGTATAGGATTTCAAAAGCAATACATGGAACAGCAGGGTAGTTGAAGTTCAAAACTGACTGGGTTAATCTGTTGCAGGATCCTAAAAAGACCAAGGAACCAAAAGTCCATCTTGAAAGCAGCTCTGTCTGTGTGTAGATGTTCCATGGAGAATTGTAGCTTCTGTCTCACTGAATAGGTGGGGCCTTGCTGTTGATGTTGGTTCGTGTACCATTTATAGTCCGCTCTTGCTTTTTTCAGGTGTTCTTTCATTTCTCCTTGGGTCCAATGAATCTGCTGCACTGGATCTGAGTTTGCTGGGTTGGGAGAGGATGTGGGTAATTGCAGGTGGAATCAGGGTTGGTACCCAGAGTAGATTTAAAAAAGGGGCTTTGACCTGTGGATGCATGCTCTGTGTTGTTCTGTGCAAACTCTGCATAAGGGAGAAGTGAAGACCAGTCATCCTGATTATGATTGATGTAGTATCACAGATACTATTTGAGGATTTGGTTGGTCATTTCACCATTAGACTGGGAATAGTAAGCAGAGAAAGGACATGTGTGGACCCCCAGCAGGCTCAGGGCCTTCTGCCAAAATTAAGCTGTGAACTGAGACCTCTAGTTGGAGGTGATGCGCTCTGGAAGGCTATGGAGGCAGACTACATGGCTAATTCACAGCTGTGCTGTCTCTTCAGCAGAGGGGAGGCCTGTGCGGGGGATAAGTGGGCCATTTTGGTAAAGTGATCTGCTACAGTCAAAATTGTTGTAAATTTTCTGGACTCTGGTAACTCTTCAATAAAGTCTACAGCAAAGGCCACCCTGGGTTGAAATGGGCTGTCCAAGGGCTGGAGGAGACCGCAGGGCTTGTGGTATAGGTTTTTGGCATGGGCACAAACATTGCAGGAGGCAATAAATGATTGTATTGTGGAAAGGGAAAGTCATATTATAGTTGCAGGACTGCAACTCTTTTGGGCCATGGGGAACATACATGCAGTCCCTTAAGTATGTGATCCCTTCCCAGGAGTCATGGAGGTGCTTGTTGATAATACCTTGTTGGTGAGGCAGAATTCCTGAGGCAGAGGTAAATATATCCTGGTAATGAGCTGTGCTAAGAAAGTTACAGGACTTGAGAGTAAGGGTCAGTTCCTGGCTGAGGCCTCATGGGTTGGTAAATATCTTTGGGACAGGGCATTAGCCTTGCCATTTTTAGATCAGCGATGATATGTGATAATGAAATCAAATTGTGAGGAAAAATAGGGCCCACCAAAACTCCTGTTGGTTTAAGGCTTTTACCCTATGTAGGTACTCCAGATTTTTATGATCAGTGAATACCTGGGTGATGATCTCCTTCTAGGTAGTGCCACCATTCTGCAAAGAAAGTTTTTAACACCAGGAGTTCCTTATCCAGTATTTCATAATTTAGCTCTGTAGGGATGAGCTTCATTGAGTAATAAGCACCTGGGTGTAATACTTGTTTGGGACCAAGTTGTTGGGAGAGGACATCCCCGATCACCATAGTGGAGATGTCAACTTCTACAATGAAGGCTTGCATGACATCTGGATGAGGCAATATGGGTGCAGTAGTGAAGGTGAGTATCAGTTGATTGAATGCATGTTGGGCCTCAGGAGACCATCAGAATTAGGTATTTTTCCAGAGGAGAGCAGTGAGGGGCTTGATTTTTTTTGAAAAATTCAGAAGGAAGCAAGTTCCAGGAAGCATTACAGGTAATGTACTGAGTGGGGAGTCAGCCATTTTTACACAGGTCCATATGGATCCTTTCTGGGAATATAAAATGAAGCCCAAGAACTCAGTGGAGGCCTGATCAAAGACACACTTCTTGAGCGTGGTATAAAGGTCATGCAGCCAGAAGCATTCCAGGACTGTTGAGATGTGAGCAGCGTGCTATTTGGGGTATTCAGAGAAGACCAATATGTCATCTAGGTAAATTCTATGTACTGGTCCAATGTGTCTCAGAACACATCATTTATAAAATGTTGGAAGGTGACCCAGGCATTGGTCAGCTCAAAGGTCATTACAAGATATTCATGGTGGCCATACCCACTTCAGAAGGCGGTCTTCAACTCATCCCCTTCCCTGATTTGCACAAGGTTGTAGGCCTGTTGGAGGTCCAACTTAGTGAATACATGGGCAGCTCCCATGCGATCCAGCAACTCAGGAATCAGAATTATTGGGTAATGATTCCTGATAATTATCTGATTCAATGCGCGATAGTCAATACAGAGTCATAGGCTGCCATCTTTCTTCTTGATGAAAAGGACTGGTGTGCCAGCCAGCGAGGTCAGCTTGTGGATAAACCCTTGGCCCAGGTTTTCCTGGAGGTATTCTCAGAGTGCTGTCAGCTTGGGTTCTGACATGGCATAAATTCATCCAAATGGTATATTTGCTCTTGGCTGCAGCTGTATTGGGCAGTCATAGTCCCAGTGCAGAGGCACGGTTTCCACATTCCCCTTTTCAGAAACATTGGCTTAGTCTTGGTATCATGAGGGGAGTTCTGCTGTAGTTTCAACAGAAAGTTCTGCCTGGATAGCTGGCCCGGCCTGAGCCTCTCTGGGTTTGGAAGTGGGGACTGGTAGACAATACTGCTGACAAAACTCTTTGATGGAAAACAGACTTCCTGTGCTTGCCAACAAATAAGCAGATTGTGGAATGCCAGCCAGGAGATACTGAGAATCAAGGGAAAGTGTGGAGAATGGATCATGTTGAATTGTAGCATTTCTCAGTGCCCCTGAATCCGGGACTCCAGGGGAGCTGTTTCCTCCCTTACTGGCCCAGAAGACAAAGTCAATAGTCTCTGTGAGGTTGGGAGTGGCCTTGTATTTCAGGGGAATCTTCAGGGTCTGGGCTGCCACTGCATCTATGAAACAGTTGTCTGCACCTGAATCAATGAGGGCCAGTAGGACAGGAGTTCACAGGGGTGCTCCATGTATGTGCATCTGGACCAGCACCTGCAAGAGGGGAGCCCAAAGTATGGGGAAGCTCTTTTCCCTGATTCCTTGGAGGTCATATGGGGCAAACAAAGATGGAGTGACCTCACTCATCACAGTAGAAGCAGAGATGGTGCTGGCATTGTTGTTCCTTTTCTACGGGAGAGAGCCATTGACAGCCCACATCCACCTGCTTTGGTTCAGTGGGAGGCATTGATGAAAAGGTAACAATACATAGATAGGAGAGTTGCAAGACATCCTCCTGCTTTTCTTCCTCCCTGTGTTTTCAGAACCAATTGTCTATATGGATGAAGAGATACATGAGGGCATTCAGACTCATGGGCATCTTCACACTGGCTAATTCATCTTTAATTTCTTCTCTCCGGCTCCACCGAAATTGGTACAGCTGCACTGCTTCTTTCCACTCTATCATCTGTATCAGACGTGAGGTGGCAGAATTGTGCTACAAAGGAGGCTATGGTGCCCTGGCCCTGTCAGAGCTTTTTTAGGGCAATTTCCACTGTTGAAGCTCGTTGGGGATTGTCAAGACTGGGTGAAAGACCTCCCAGTTTGATAGTACTGGGCTTTTGCATTCCTAGAAGGGGGAGACCCCATCTAATGTTTCCTATACAGCAGGCTGATAACCAGGCTCAACTTTGCATGGTCAGTCATGCAGGACTGAGGAAGCATCAGAAACAGGAGGCAGCCTTGGTGAATAAAACCCCAGAATCACTGGTGGTTACCATCAAACCATTCCAGATGATGTATTGGGGAACAGGGCTTGGTGAGCCGTGTCTGGAGTGTAGCATTCTCAGCATGCAACTGTATGACTTGCTCCTGCAATAGCTGGTTCTCCGAGGTCAGCTGAATGTCTCAGGCCTGCAGGACTTGGTTGTCCACCTCATGGTGGGCAGCCCACTGAAACATGTCTGGTGCTTCCAAAAGGATAACCAGGTCAATTCCGCCAGCACTGGGCCCACTCCTGTGGCCTAAGTAGTCCATGCAAACTGTCATGACTGGAACAGGGGTGGTCTGACCTAGAGCCTGAAGCAGGAGTCAGGAGCCAATCTTGGTCAGACACCAGGAGATCGGAGTCTGAGACAGGCCAATGACAAACTGGGAGTCAAATGTGAAGAAGCAGGCAGGGTCAGGTTACCAGGAGATCAGAGTCAGGCAGTAGAAGCAGGTAGCTTAAGGGAAACAGTCCTAAGCAGGTGAAACCCAGGTGCATGGACAACTTCCTGTTCCTATGCTTGGCTTAAATAGAAGCAGGGAACCAGTCAGAATTCCCAGTGTTCTGTCAATCAAATGCTAGGACTAGAGTCCTCTGTCGGAGCTGAGCTTCTAGTTCTAGTAATTAACAGGTTACTGGGTGGCAGGTCACTGTGTGGACCAGGATTTGAGACCCGTGGTCCCTGACCGCTGCCTACCCATAATTCCTCTAGTAAAACTTGGAGGTCACCCTAACAAAACATAATGGGGGTGGGGGCTGGTGGCCTCCCAGAGAAGCTCAGGGTGGGGAGAGAACTTTTACCTGGTGGTAAAACACATTTTTAAGCTATTAGCCCTCTGCTCAGAGTCCTGAGTGCTTTTGGCTCCCCTCCCAGGAGGACTTCATTGTGAGAGATGAAGCAGAGGGCAGCAGTAGAGCTGAGTAGACACCGGTGAGGCCCCATTTACCCAGCATCTTAATAAAGCTGAATCATTAAGCTGAGTTAGTTGGTGGCACCTACAGGCAGGACCAGGAAAGCAGTTCCCTTGAGACTGGAGATAGACTGCTTGGACTACTGCTACTTGCTGATCCAAACTGAGTGGGGGTTGGTGGATGCATGAGGTAGTGCAGTTAAGGGACATTCTCACCAATTGGTGAGAAGGAAGTTAGATGTACTACTGCCAAAGTTACTGGAAGGGGAGGTGTTTTGCACTTTATTTGCATTACATTCTGTTGCTGTGCTTTCCCAAGTTTATGACTGTTCCCTTTCCCCAATAAAGATTCTCTTGTTTGTACACAGTCCCAGAGTGCTCACAAGTGGAAAGTTCTGCCTATTAAGGGTGCCCAGAGGGACTGTGTTTAGTTTTCCCAAGTTTCTGGGTGCGGGCTCGAGCAAGTTCCTTTATTTATAAAGAGGACCTC
Organism: Platysternon megacephalum; assembly: GCA_003942145.1. NCBI lineage: Eukaryota > Metazoa > Chordata > Testudines > Platysternidae > Platysternon > Platysternon megacephalum. The sequence continues at coordinate 3,688,148 of QXTE01000046.1, forward strand.
TAGATGTATTGAACCCAGCCCTCATTGATATCATTAACCACCCGTCAGAAGGGTTACACCAATAACAGCCTATGTCACCACCATACAACAATTTAGGACAGAAAGGGAACATTACAGTCTTTTTTTAAAGTGAATTGCAAGTAGCATAAGATTAAGGAAATAATTTCAAAATAGTAAATAAACAGCCTATAAATTATCCACTGAAAAATATGAATGATGAATTGAAGGTTCATTATCAGAACAGAAGTTCTTCATTTCTTTTAGGTAGCATGATATAAGGTTTCTAACTCTTTAAAATATGTATTCTTCTTTGATTTATATATAATACATACTTCCTGAAGAAAGATGACCAGTACTAGTAGCAACATGCTGTTATGTAAAACATTACTCAAAAGTATCATTTGTTGTTTAGAATAATAGACTCAGAGCAGCAATTGTAAAAAGGAATCTAGGTTTCAATAAATTATTTAGATTAAAGAATGCATGCTTGAGGGCGACTGAATGATTTTGTTTTCTTTTCAATCTAATTTTCATCAGTGACTGGAGGTTAAGTCAAAAGGGAGTCCTTTGCTACAGCCCTGTGAAGTGGTTGAACCAAAGAAGTTTGCTTCCATGCTGATAAGCTTTATAATGTGATTCAGTAAATGGCACTGATTCTACACACCTAATAATGAATCCCCAAACGAAAGAAACAGTGTGTATCAGGACAGCAGATTTCTGAATCCCACAATGAGATTATGGTCTCTGTACTGGGACAACTAGTTATTCAGAGGGAAGTAAAATGGAGATTGATAATTTGTTCTGTTTCAGACTGATACTGTTGAAACAGAAAGGGTCATGATGGTAGCAATTTAGTGAGTGTCAAGTCCTAGCCCCCCTACATTAGGAAGAGCTACAGTGCACAATGGAAAGCTCTCTTATTGGAAGCACATGAGGATATACAAACAAACAGCAACTAATAATGCATTAAAGCAATTCATGATTAAAATCCATCAAATGAGATGCGAAAATGACTCCAAGTACATTTCAAATATTGGAAAGAAAATTGTGTTAGCACTGGGAAATAAATAATGACTTCAGTATTTATAAAAGGTAAGGATTGGAAATGGATGCCTTCTTTAGATCTCTTGTTTCTTTGGGTCTCATTATAATAATGATAATTAATGGAATCACTGCTGTTTTGAAAATCTAGCAATTAATTTCTGCAGACTGCTTTACAGGGAAACTAACATGAGAAATGATGTGATGAACATGTAACAGTTTCTTAATTTACTGTTGATATGTTGCCAGTTCATTCTATTTCTACCAGCCATAATAAAACTGGAGTAAAATCCAGATGGTTAGCATCTATTCTAAAAATCATTCACTGGACTCTCTGCTTTCCTTGATATGTGAGTTAACATCAGTTAGAGTTATGCATGTGTATCAAGAAGAGAAGATAGAATCTTGGGCCCAGGTGTTCCAAATTACCTCGCTGCACTGACAGCCCCTCTGTTCTTTGGACTTGCTCCATCTTTTGTCAGCTGCCAGCAGCCCACAGGAGCTGTTCTGGCAGCCAGAAATCTGCTTCAAATATGCACCTCCATTCCCAGACAAGCCACCTGTGCAGAGTAAAAGAGGAGAATATGTTAAGATCTAGCCCAGTATCCTGTTTTCCAACAGTGGCCAGTGCCAAACGCTTCAGAGGGAATGAACAGAACAGGGCAATTATTTAGTGATCCATCCCCTGTCCTCCAATCCCAGCTTCTGGAAGTCAGAGGCTTAGGGACACCTGGAGCATGGGGTTCCATCCCTGTCCATTTTGGGCTAGTAGCCATTGATGGACCTATCCTCCATGAACTTATCTATTTCATTTCTGAACCCACTTATACTTTTGGCCTTCACAACATCCCCTGGCAAAGAGTTCCACAGGTTGACTGAGTATTATGTGAAGTAATTCCTTTTGTTTGCTTTAAATTTGTTGCCTATTAATTTCATTGGGTGACCCCTGCTTCTTGTGTTATGTGAAGGGGTAAATAACACTTCCTTATTAACTTTCTCCACACCATTCATGATTTCGTAGACCTGTATCAGCTCCCTCCTTAGTCCTCTCTTTTCTAATCTGAACAGTCCCAGTCTTTTAAATCTCTCCGCATATGGAAGTTGTTCCATACCCCTAATCATTTTTGTTGCCCTTCTCTGTACATTTTCCAATTCTAATCAATCTTTTTTTTAAGATTGGGTGATGAGAACTGCATGCCGCATTCAAGGTGAGGGCATACCATGGATTTATATAGTGGTATTTTGATATTTTCTGTATTATTATGTATCTCATTCCTAATGGTTCCTAACTTCTGCTGCTGAACACTGAGCGGCTGTTTTCAGAGAACTATTCATGATGACTCCAAGACTTCTTTCTTAAGTGTTAACAGCTGAATTAGACCCCATCATTTTGTATATATAGTTGGGATCATTTTTTTCCAATGTCAATCTTATCCACATAGAATTTTCATCTGCTATTTTGTTGCCCAGTCACCCAGTAGTGTAAGATCCCTTTGTAATTTTTCACAGTCAGCTTTGGACTTAACTATCTTCAGTAACTGTGTATTGTTTGCAGACTTTGCCACCTCACTCTTTTCCCCACTTTTCCAAATCATTTATGAGTATGTTGAACAGCACAAGTCCCAGTACAAATCCATGGGGGACTGTGGCGGGGCGACTACTCACCAGCATAGCACCTCCTGCTGGTCGTCCTGGGAATTCGCTCTTTCCAGCCTGGAGCACCCTCTGCAGACCGGTGTCTCGCCCACCACTGGCCCCCGTGTCCCTCCCGGACCCCGGTGCCCCTCTACATCAGGGTTCTGTCCCCAGCAGTAACCCATGATCCAGGTCTCCCCACCCAGGGGAACCCCCAACCCTCTATCCCCACCTTGCCTCAGTGGCTACTGCCAGTCTCCATCTAGCCCCTGCTCACTGGGTCTGTAAACCACTCATCATCGGCAAGGGGGGTTGGACCAGCTGCCTCTGCCTATTCCTGGGCTGCCCCTCTGCAGCCCTAGTACCCTTTTGTGGGCCCTTAACTTGGCCTGCAGCCTAGGGCTTTGTTAGGCTGGAGCTCCCCAGCTCCCTCTGCCCTTCCCCAGCACATCTCCACCCTAGGTACCTTTCTCAGCTCCCAGGCAGCCAGGTCCTTCTCTCTCAAGAAGCTAGAGAGAGAATGTCTCAGCCTCTGGCCCTCAGCCCTCTTATAGGGCCAGCTGTGGCCTGATTGGGGCGTGGCCCCAGCTGCAGCTGCTTCCCCCAATCAGCCCAGCTTTTTCCAGCCACAGCCCTCTCCAGGGCTGCTTTAACCCCTCCAGGGCCGGAGCGGGGTGACTACCCTGCTACTGGGACCCTGCTATTTACCTCCTTCCATAGTGAAAATTGGCCATTTATTCCTACCCTTTGTTTCCTATCTTTTAAACAGTTACTGATCCAGGAGAACACCTTAACCCATGACTACTTATTTTGCTTAAGAGCCTTTGGTGTGGGATCTTGTAAAAGGCTTTCTGAAAGTCCAGGTACACTAGATCAACTTTATCACTCTTGTCTATGTGCTTGTTGACATCCTCAGAAATTCTAATAGATTGGTGAGGCCATGTTGACTCACCCCAAAATATCACGTTCATGGATGTGTTTGATAATTCTGTTCTTTACTTTAGTTTCAACCAATTTGCCTGGTACTGAAGTCAGGCTTACCAGCCTGTAATTACCAGGTTACATTAGCTATTCTCCAGTCATTTTCAAAAGCCATGTTGACTCTTCCCCAAAATATCACGTTCATGGATGTGTCTGATAATTCTGTTCTTTACTTTAGTTTCAACCAATTTGCCTGGTACTGAAGTCAGGCTTACCAGCCTGTAATTACCAGGTTACATTAGCTATTCTCCAGTCATCTGATACAGAGGCTTATTTAAGCGATAGTAGTTCTCCAATTTCATATTTGAGTTCCTTCAGAACTCTTGGGTGAATAACATCTGGTCCTGGTGACTTATTACTGTTTAATTTACCAATTTGTTCCAAAACCTCCTCTATTAACATATATAAATTGGAAGCCCAGTCCTACAGACTTCACTCAGAAAACATCTGCATTAAAATCAACAGAAGTTTTGCCTCATTCAGAAGTCCTTACTCTTCCAGCCCTCATTTTCCAGTACCCTAACCAAATACTACAATTGAAGTAAGTGGGATAATGAGTTCTCTGAAAGCGGGGGTGGGAGGAGGGAGGGAGAGAGAGAATACAATAGCCAAAGGCATTGATTACCAAGGTACAGTACATAAAGATGGAAAATGTGATGCTGTGTGATGTTCTATGCCCATTATGTATGCATCCCAAGGTGCAGGCCTGTTGTATATTGTACTAAGGTTGGAAACAAAATAAGGCATTAGGGAATGCTGTTTTTTAATTGTTGATGGATGGATCTTAATTTTTTCAAAACTGCTGGTGACAAAGGTAACACACCTGGTATGATCATATACCCAAGAGTGTAATCTCAGTTTTCTCAGCTGGTCTTACCAATTACCATCCTCTGATCACATGCACCATCAGAGAGAGAGAGAGAGAATTACTAACAGAGGAAGAAGAGGTAAAGTTTGGTGCTTAAGCTCTGTCTCATTAAGCCAGAAGGAAGGAAGAGAGTGTCCAGTGGAACCCACATTACCTAAGCTTGCCTTCTAGATTCTAGGAGCTGGGGCCAGTGTAGGAAGGTTTGGGAGGAAAGTCACATACATTCATGTTTTACTGTGCATTACAGTGGGAACTGATAACACTAATCACAGCCAGGCCTAAGCTTCCACCCTAGAGTTGGGTATATAATGCAAAAAAATGTCCATTACTGTTCATTGGAATGAGCTTTGACTGTATTTGCACCCCTTTTGTATTCACTTTCCTTGAGTAGCCTAGCCTAATGAGCCTACAGGCAGGAATGTTTGCCCAAAGGCCACATTTTAAGAGAGTATCACAGAATGCTCACAGAAAGCAAATTTAAAATGTGCCCTAGTGATTATGAAGGCTAGAAATGAGATTTTAAAAATTACACTTATCAAGTCAGGGAGCTGCACTGCTAGGGAGTCAGGCGTGGGGAATGCTGCCAGGAGCCAGAACTTATGTGGAGACATGAGCCTCCACATAGATACCTTGGCTTCCTGTGTATCCTCTAGGATCTGTGTGGCTTCCAGCAGATGTACTAGGTTTGAAAGTGAACTTCATGGCCTTTTAAATTAAATCCTAGGGTTCCTCCTCACCAGCTATGAAATGCTATGAGGGTAACCTTCGAAAGACTTTACTAGGTGAGGATATGATCTGGCCATATGCTAAGCATCTGAGAAAGGGTATGTGAACTAGATATTTCTGGAAGCCTGAGCAGGCTCAAGCTCATCTGAGTGGCTACGCAGTAACCACAAATGTTGTGTCTTTGTGACTGACAGGCTTGTCTCCTGAGTGCTCATTAAACACACAGGGACCTCCAAGAAGATTGCTTCCAAGCGTATGGGGACACTGCAAAGACAGACCCAATCCCCAACAGTCCACACTCTGGAGAAAGTAAAGTGCCAGTACATTAACTAAGATACATTTACCTGAATATTAAATAAAGTGTACATTCTCATGGAGGGCCTTTTGAAAACACAAAGCTATGGACTTTCTTCATAACCATACATCCTGAGCTGATGATTGCTGATATGAATCATCATTTGTGGAAGGTGTGTGTTTAACATCATTTATACCAGGTGTTATCCTGAAAGTTAGCCCATGCGTTGTGACACACAGAGTCCCTGCCCTAACAAGTTTACAATTTAAATACACTTCAGTGAGTAACACAGAATGCTGGGTGATCTTAAGGCCAAAGTAGTTCATGGACTTGGTGTGACTAGAAATTATGAGAAGGAGGAAACTGAGGGAGCCTGATTTACATTAATCAGAAGGCCACTCCAAGCTTATGGAGAGGTATAAAAATTCTACAGCATGCAAGCAATACAATTCAAAGTATCTAAATATAAATTGTAAAATAGTGTACACAATCTGACGGAATAATTATTTATGAAAACCAAGTTGGTTCCTCCTGTCTACACTGTGTGGAATGCATGAATATTTGCACTAAAATTCAAATCAATTCATTTGAGAGACTTCAGAATCCTGCAACTCCTTGCTTAATCTTTCTAAATACTCCTTTTTAATTAAAAATGTATTGTTTTGCCATAAAAGCCACCGAGATTTAGGCTGAAGATTGTATTCCTAGTGCTCAGTGTCATGTTGATATACCACCAGAATGACATTGCTATATTAATATGGCATCAGCTTTCACAAACCCTGCCTGAAATTTAAAGTCCTATAAAGTTCATTTGTAGTACAGCAGTTCTTATTTTAAAATAAAAGCTGTTTCCTTTTGAAAAGCCAAACTCAGGGAGCTGTTGTTTCAGGAATGACTTTGTCTTAGCTGCTGCTGTCTACTACACTAAAGAAAGATAATGCAGTATAGCACAGAATGTTATTTCAGGGCCAAAAGGTCTGTTTTAGGGTTTTAACACTTCATTTGAAGAAAGGAAAAGGAAAGTTCTTTTTCTGGGGGGCAGAGTGCTATACCTTTATTCACACTGAGTAGTAGCTTGCTCCACAGGTATTCTCACTGATTTCAATAAAACCTACTCGTGGAATAAGGTATGATTCACCATGAGGAAGGATATAATTTTTTTTAAAATACACCTCTATCCTGATATAACGCGACCCGATATAACACGAATTCGGCTATAACACGGCAAAGCAGTGCTCTGGGGGGGGCGGGGCTGCGCACTCCAGTGGATCAAAGCAAATTCGATATAATGCGATTTCACCTATAACGCGGTAAAATTTTTTGGCTCCCAAGGACAGTGTTATATCGGGGTAGAGGTGTACGTGACTCCTAAGTATAAACTCTTGCAACTTTTCACAGAAAATACACTTTAAAATTATGCAAAATTATTCATATCATTCTAAAAAAAGAAACATATTTCTGCATGTCAGGTCTCTGTAGTTAATTAGGCATGTATAATTATTATTATTTATTATTAATAACTAATACAATGTCTTGGAAATCCCAGCTTCTCTTGAAGGACCCTTTTCTGCATGTCTGAAAATGGATATCTAAATAGCCATAAATTGAGACTATTTTTCTCTTAAATGAGCTGTCATTTTATCTGTTGATATTGTACCCCAGATTGCAGAAACCATCTTCATTCAGCTATTAACAAAACAAAGGTTATATCCCAATATAGAAACCTGATCCTGCAGTCTCACTTGGGCACACTCCTGTAGATTTCAACCAAGGGTAACTCCACCACCAACAAGAACGTGCAGTACATCCAATTTAATAGCAACACGATGTTAATTTACATACAGTCCTTCAACATAAACCAGAACTGATCGGTGAGAGCTACCATTACATACTATAGGCCAGTGCTTGCATACCCCCTGAAAGAGCAGCCAAGTGATGGGTGCTCAGGCTATTCTGCTTGTGTAGAGCAGGCACAGAGAGAATTGCTCAGGGAATCCTGGAAGAAGTAGAGTCAGTGGTGCCCGCTACTGCTGCTGCTTTAGAAATGAGTGGGCAGACTGCCCCCAGTAGTCTGCTACTGAAGCAGAGGGTGGGAATCTGGCCATCACCCTATGATTGTGGTATATTGCCAGAAGTGCTTACTGGCTCCACCCCTCCATCTCCTATCCACATTGGTCCACGAGCACTAGGGGCTGTGTTCTGTCTATATATGTTGAGGCCTCTGTCACAATAATACCTAAGTATATTCTGCCTGATTCTTGTGTAAGAAGATAAGAGGTTTCCTGCATCCCCTTCCCTGCAGTGCACCTAAAAGAAAGTCACCAGAATTTACTCCTTTCTATGAAAAGGAGATCTCTGTTATATCTAGCTGACTCCAAAAAGAGTAATTATCCATAGAATGTCATTTGACAGGAGTCACATAGCACTACACACAATTTTCCTTTGGGCTCCCTTAATTGATGCTGCAATGGAACAGCTTGAAAAAATAATAAGTCCAACTGCAATTCCAGTCTATGTCACTCAAATTCTGGTTCAAGTTTTCATTGTTTTCTCTTTCACCTTCAGAGTCATAAGTACTTTATATGCTTTTTAAAGCTTTACTTTTCTCATATCACTCTCTCTCTCTCTCTCTCAAATAATTCTTGTATAGTTTTCTCATATTGTCCCAAAATTTGCAGTTTAGTCAATGAAAAAAGCATATTAAAAAGCTTGGGAAACTGTGAAACTGCAACAGTCTCCGATTTTTCTCTGTACTTGCTGCAGAGATTAAAAGCCTTCTGCTTTAAAATAAGTTAGAGAAAATAATTTATTCTCCCAGTTCCATGAAATGTATCCATTTTTTAAAATAATAAAAATAATAGTTAGATGTAGATGATTCGTAGATTTTTTTAAGGCCAGCAGGGATCACTGTGATCATCTAATCTGACTTCTTGCATAACACAGGTCATGAAATTTCATAGAATTTCATAGAATTTCATATTAATTCTTTCATTAAGCTCGATAATTTTTGATTGAGTTAGAGCATATTTTTAGGAAGGCATCTAATCTTAAACTAAAGATTTCAAATGATGGAGAATATACCACATCCCTTGGTAAACTGTTCCAATGGCTAATTAAACTCATAGTTAAAAATGTTGCATCTTATTCACAGGTTGAATTTTTCTAGCTTAAATTTTCAGCCATTTAATTGAAATCAGCCCCTTATCAAGTTCTATTTTAATACATTATAAGTCAGATTCTGCCCCCCCTTCCTCATATAGTATAATAAATTATACAAGAGTAATCTGCTAGATTAAATACTGCTGTAATATCAGATATATCCTCCATGTGTAGATAGTTATAGATTAACCCTCAAGCCACCTTCTAAGTTTCTCTTCAATAAGCTATATTGATTGAGTTCCTTAAGTCTCTCATAGTAAGATATGTTTTCCAGACCTCAAATCATTCTTGTAGTTCCTTTCTGAATCCTGTACAATTTTTCAACATACTTTTTCTACAATTCTACAGCTACAATTTGTTATTTCACTTAGTCTTCTGTGATAAAGGTAATAGAATTATTACCTCCATAATATACTTAGACCTTTGTAAGCCATTTGACTTCGTACCACATGATATTTTGATTAAAAAACTAGAAGGATATAAAAATAATGTGGCACGTATTAAATAGATTAAAAACTGACTAACTGATAGGTCTCAAAATGTAATCGCAAATGCGGAATCATCATCAAGAGGGTGTGCTCCTAGAGGGTCCTGTAGGGATTGGTTCTCGGTCTAACACTACTTAACATCTTTATCAATTACTTAGAAGAAAACATAACATCATCACTGATAAAGTTTGCAGATGACATAAAAATTAGAAGAATAGTAAATAATGAAGAGGCCAGGTCATAGGTAGTGATCTGGATCACTTGGCAAGCTGGGCACAAGCAAACAATATGCATTTTAATACAGCTAAATGTAAATCTGGACATCTAGGAAAAAAGAATGTCAGCCATACTTACAGGATGCTGGACTCTAACCTGGGAAGCAGTAACTCTGAAAAAGATTTGGGGGTTGTGATGGATAATCAGCTGAAAATGAGCTCCCAGTATGGTATTATGGTTGAAAGGGCTAATGTGATCATTGGATGCATAAACAGAGGAATTTTGAGTAGTAGTGAAGAGGTTGTTTTGTCTTTGTGTTTAGCACTCGTGTGACCACTACTGGAATACTGTGTCCACTTCTGGTGTCCACAGTTCAAGAAGGACATTGATAAATTGGAGAGAGTACAGAGAAGAGCCACAAGAATGATTGAAGGATTAGCAAATCAGTCATGTAGTGATAGAACCAAAGAGCTCAGTTTATTCAGTTTAACAAAGAGAAGGTTAAGGGGTGACTTGATTACAGCCTATGAGTACCTACATGGGGAACAAATATTTAATAATGGGCTCTTGAGTCAAGCAGACAAAGGTATAACACAATCCAATGTCTGGAAGTTGAAGCTAGACAAATTCAGACTGGAAATAAGTTGTAAACAGTGAGAGTAATAAACCATTGAAACAACTTACTAAGGGTCATGGTGGATTCTCCATCACTGAAAAAATTTAAATCAAGATTGGAGGTTTTTACAAAAAATATATTCTAGGATTTTTTCAGGGCAGATTTATGACCTGTGTTATACCAGAGGTCAGACTAGATGATCATAATGGTCCCTTCTGTTCTGGGAAACCCATGAAGTTCTATGAAGAAATTCATGTATTGAGAGGAAAAGGTGACATCATTGTCTAGTTGGTTTGGTGGGGGGTCAGAGATGCTTCACATCAGTTTGAGGTCGAGCTAAGTGTTTGTCTGTTCTGTGACCACAAATAAGTAGAGAAAAATATGCACTAAGGACCACTTGCAATTGGTAAGCCCTTGTAGGAAGCATCTACTTTAAAGTATCCCAAAAGTTTCCTGTACAATTTTGTTGGTACTTTTGTTATAGAGCACCTCTATTAGGCAACCTATATCTGCCAGTCACTTGGATGATTGCTCAACAAAGGTAAGCATGGTGGTGCCCATGAAGCATGGTCTTGTTGTTAAAGTACTGGATTTATTGTGACTTAGAAGATCTAGTTTCAGTTTCCTGCTCTGCTACAGGTTTTCTCTATGATGTTGGGTAAATCACTTACGCCCCAATTGCTGTCTGAACAGTATTTATAAGTGGTGGCTGCAGGTGGCAAGTTATGGCTGCCTGATTCTTGCCTGCCCAGTCCCAGCAGAAGTTAGATCATCACAGGGCCTACTCTAACTTCAGTCCTTGATGTAATCTCTATAGCAGCATGCATGCCAGCAGAGGATCATACATACATAGTTGAGCTCAGCTCTACCACATCCCAGCCAGTCCCTGCTATGCACTCTTTTCACTCTTATGCCAGGGAGGATGGCAGCTGGCAAAGGAGGAAGGTGCAAAGCAAATTTGGCGGAGCAGAGATTCTGACCCTATTTGTTTCCGTGCCTCATTTCTCCATCTCTGAAATGGGGATAATAATACTACCTTACTCTCACTTTGTCTTGTCTATTTAGATTGTAAATTTTGGGGTGTAGGGATTGCCTCTTACTGTGTACAGCACCCTGTTGAGACCTTTGCACTGGGAAGCTATAAACAATAATAAGTAAAAATTAGAGGAGAAGTGATAAGAATGAGGGGAAAAAAGAGGGACTGTTCCCAGAGATTTAGCCGTATGTGGCAATTCTGTCAAAAACATTTGGATAAGTATCATCATTATAACTGATAATTTCTCCAAAGTTACCAGCAGCTGAGCGTTTAGCAAATAAGGGAAAGAGCTCTGCAGTGGAAATTAAGCAAACAGTCTGAAATGTAACATCCTCCCAGTACCTTTACAGAATCAACATTTCTATATTTGTTTATTTTGTCAGTATAAATACTGTTGCAATTCATATAATTATAAACAGAAACCCAGGTATTAGTGAAAAAGAAGATACAGCTATTGTCAAAATAATCCAGGATTTCTTGATCATGTCAGACTCACTTGGTAAGGAACCATTTTCATGCCCATGGAAAGGGGTTCTTTGCTGTCACACTTTGTAATAGTTCATCATGAAGATTTGTGGTTAAAGTCCCAATAGAAAAAGATCATAGCTCAGAAACTGGGTACATCAATACAGGCAGTGAAAACAAAGTCTATATAATTATCCCACATTTTCCTTAATGTTAAAACTATTAGTGTGAAAATGCATCTGAACAGACAGAACATATATTAGCAGACTAATGTATACATCTAAAAATCATAAATATTCTTCAAAAGTTAGATATCTTTTCTGTTTTGGTGCTTTTCCATAAAACAATACCTGAGTGATCTGGTAGCTTGATGGTTTAGTGGATCAGCAATAGAATACAGACCTATGGCTTGATTCTGTCTCTTGCCAATACCATTCAAGAGTTTCAGAGTTTGGTGGTTTCTGTTAGTAGCCAGGTAGCCTGAGTATTATGGTCCCAGACAATCTCTAATCAGAATAATAGAAGGGCAAGAAAGAGTTTGGGTTTGATTTAGAAACACATCCAAAAGTTGTGATAAATAAATTATTGTATTCTAATCAAAACACTAGGGATGAAGTCTTCGCCCCTGTTGAAATCAATGGCAAAATTCTCATTTACTTCAATGGCATCAGGATTTCATCCTTGATCTGAACACTACCTGAATACTGGAAACCTAACTCTGAAACCACCTAACTCTGAAACCAAAACCAACTTTATGGCTTGGGCCCACTTTCCTCCAGATCTGTTGGATTGGACAGCTTGTAAGAACAGATACTGCTAAAATATTCCGCAACTTTTGCTTCTTCTAGACCAGGGGTCGGCAACCTTTCAGAAGTGGTGTGCTGAGTCTTCATTTATTCACTCTAATTTAAGGTTTTGCGTGCCAGTAATATATTTTAACGTTTTTAGAAGGTCTCTTTCTATAAGTCTATAATATATAACTAAACTATTGTTGTATGTCAAGTAAATAAGGTTTTAAAAATGTTTAAGAAGCTTCATTTAAAATTAAATTAAAATGCAGAGCCCCCCGGACCGGTGGCCAGGATCCGGGCAGTGTGTGCCAGTGTGAGTGACAGTGTGAGTGCCACGCGTGCCATAGGTTGCTTACCCCTGTTCTAGACCCAGCTGGAAAGATTGCATACAGCCTCTCTTTGTCATTTGTTGGCTACTCTGACATTTATTCAGATTTTCAATATGGGTTCAGTTCAAGTCCATTTCTGAAAATAGTAGGTGACGTTTCAGGGCTTGAGGTTGGGGGGCTCATTTTATCTAAACTTGTTAACTAATCCCTTACAGCTAATCAATCTGAAAACTGCTTCTTTATAAAATTAAATATACCTGTGTTTCAAATGCAATAATGTATGGTGCAGAGACTTAAACTATGGCCTTGGAAATTCATTTAGGCATTGGCAAATTGCACCTCTTTTTAAACAGAATGTTACTTTCGAATGAAAATGGAGTGTAACATTGTTTTAAAGGATGTGCTATGAAGCGTAAGGTTAATCACTTTTCAAGAAAATAGGCCTGGTTCTCCACTGAATTGTTCGTTTCTTGTCAGTTTAACTCCATTGTAACTCCATTGAAAACTGAAGTCACACAGTGGTGATTCAGGCCTGAAAAGTTTAAGAAAATAAGAAATTGAGGTGTGGTGGGAGGTTTATTTTCCTCCTACAATATTTCACAGTATTGAAACCACCTAAAATGCTTTTTTGAACTGAAACAAAACCTAGTGTGTCTTGTGGAGCAGTATGCAAAATAGAAGTGCTACCTTTTAACAATTCTTTGCAAAAGTCCCCATTTTACATTGTACTATAGTTTTTGCTTGATGGGATTTTCTTTACAATTGCATTATGTTTTTTAGATGTACTATTGCAACAGTGAAAAGTATATATACAAAACACTGAGATACAACTGACTGACTGAGCGCACACAGTTTTTGAATTGAAAAAAACAAAAACAATCAGACCCCTGGTTATTGAAGGACTGTACGACATATATAAACTCTTCTCAGTCCCCTAAAATTAAATTGAAACAATGCTGTTCTAAACACTGGAATTAAATGCATTTCTAAGTACTGCAATTCTGTACACTGGGAATTAGAACCATGTTGTGATATAAAAAGTAAAGTCTCTGATGTTTTTCAGGTTCTTTAAAACTTGTGATTAAAACCTGTGGTTTGAATTACTTGCTTTTGCTGCTTATTGCTTTTCTTTCCTAATCCTACCCATTATGACCAATGCTTTATATATGACAATGACATAGAAAATAAATAGTCTGCACTAAAGTTAGCAATTTCTATCAGACTGTGAACTTATCATTTTCCCTAGAGATTAGCATAAGTCTCCTGACACATTAGCCTTGGCTTCCACATATGTCAAATGAAGATCCCTGGGACGATTAGTATGCCAATCCTTTTAGTTCAAAAGAAATTATTTTATACTTTAATAGGTTTACTCTGTATTATTTAGAGATTTATATCTTCTGCACATTTCCCAGACATTGTGCTGAATAATGCTCTAAAAATGGACTGATTTCTCTGCTGCATTGTTACATTTTCCCATCTTAGTAAGAAGGAACTCACAATGAAACTGGGGGGAAATGCTGTCTAATAGATTTAATTCTGCAGAATTAAGTTTCCTAAATCTGCCCTCAGATGCAGAAGCATAGCTCCATCTAATTCTGTGAGACAGAGAGACTCACACATCTGAAGGCAGAAATCAGCACTTGCTACTTAAAATCACCACAAATCTGTTTATTGCTGAAACAGTTATTTTGCTGGCAGGGTGACACAGCCATCCCCCAATCTAAAGAGGACCCCTGGCTCAGGAAGTACTTCTGAGATCTGTTTGAGAGTGTGTGAAGGTGACAGCAATACAGCAGCAGGAAGGTGAGCTGTCTGTGCCCTGCTTTTCAGCATTAAAAGACTTGTTCCTTTGCTGAATGATCTTGTCCTTGCTCTCATTTTTCTAGAATCTGTGCCTGCTTGTGCTAGTTCACCAGTAAACTTACCATGACATCGCATAAGACCACAGAGATACAATACCAGGTACTACTAATATTTTTAAATGTTATGAGTTCCTTGATCTTTGCTTTATCCTCCCGTAGTCTGTTCAACTGAATTCCAAAATAAGCTTTTTATACAAAATTCCTAAAATAGATATAATGCCATGTATACTGTATACAGGATCAGAAACATGACCCAAATAATCCTATCCATATTTTGGCATTTAAAAGGTCTCCAAGCAGCCCTGTTCAAAGAAAAACAGGAAGATTGAATAATCAGAGAGCTAATGGTGTGGAAATATATTATCCCTCCTATATTTTTTTCTTTCTTAGCAATGTGTTAGTGTAACCCATGTGCCTAATAGGGAGAGATCTCTTTAAGAGACCCACAGTGGGGGTCAGGAGGAGGAGTGAGTTGTGTCTGGGTCATTGTTGCTAGGCAGATTTAGCACTCCACATCCAGAAGCTTCTGGATGTTGGGTGTGGAAGTTTTGGGTATGCTCCCATAGGTTTCCAGTTGCTGGGGTCAGACTCCATGAGGGCAAGCAGTCATTGCAGCTGCTTTACAAAGGGCAATGTGCCCTGTGTGAGTTGGGAGAAGTTGAGCCCAGGAGCAGAAAGCAGGTTGGTGTCCCTAACTCTGAAGGATTTTGCAGCAAATTAGTGATATTGTTAACCCTCTAACAGGGAAGCATGGGCAATGCTAATTATAGCAAGGGGAAATTGGGAGGGAAAAATAATTTGTTCTATTTTAATTGTATACTTTGTTTTTAGCCAAACTGTTTTAGTTATATTGTCTCAACTAGTATAAATCCCCAACTTTTCTTTGAATCTAGTAATGGGGAAAGGGTCATTTATATTTTGCTATTCTTGGTTTTGTATTTTCTTGTAACAGGGTGGTTTTGTTTTTTTAAATCAATACACTTAACTGAGTGATTGGTTAATCAGTTAGCTGATTGGCTAACAGTGATTTCAGCAGAGGAAGAGTCTGTATGGATTCCAATGGCAGATTCCCACAAGCAAGTGGAGGGAAGATGTTGTTGTTTTTGGCTCAGCAGACTGTATAGATTTGGTGATCAAAAACTCTGAGACTCAGGTGAACTCAGCCTAAGCTTTTGGGAATTCTCAGTTCCTTCTCACTGCGTTTCTGTGGGGTTTGGCCCATTTAGATTTAGTTTGTTTTCTTCATTTATGTTTATGTGTAACTGTATAATGTAAGTGGATTATAAATAGCCATGTTGTACACATTGGTATTACTATTATTGTTTCTTTATCCTAAGATTTTATCAAGTTGTTAATTAAATTCATTTCTTTAGTTCCTTTTGGGACTTGAATGTGGGGAGATTGACCCTGTGCAATCCTTGCTGAAAATCCTTAGAGACTGAATTCTGGGTCTTCAGCTACTTTTCTATAGGAGTTGGGGTTTTTTAGGCACTGGAGAAGAGCAATGAAGAGAACTCTAGCCCACCCAAAGGTTACATTAGGAAAGCCATTTTTTAACAAGTTTACTTTGATGAAGTTTCATCTCCTAATCTATTGCCATATGGTGCTGCAGCTGAATGAGAATGTGAAAAATCACCAGGAAACCTAACCTTAATGAAAAAGTCTTTTAGAATGTAATAGGGATGAATCCATTAAGGCTGATGGCCAAAAAGGATGTCTTTTCAACCATGTTAGCTCATTTAAGTCAGTGTAACATGATTGAAAAGCCCTGTCAATATGCAGGCTAATGTATCGAAGGCATATTTACAGCCATTGTTGTAGCCTAGGATGATAGCCCAGGCTACAACACAGTCAGATAATATGGCCTCAGACTGGTTAACCTACATCTTAATGGGTTTTTCAGTCATGTTACATGAGCTCGAACTAACATGATTGTGGTTTTTTTCAATCATTTTGTCCATTTTGTACACTATGGCTCTAGAAAAAATGTAAAAGATTTCTCTATAAAATAACCTGAAAACCCACAGAATGTCCATTCTAAAGAATATTTAAACCATTTTATGGAATTTAAGTAGGAATTATACCCTTGCTGAACATTGATATAGGCTGGTTTAAAAATTCTGTAGAAAGATTTTTCAGTATTAAATATGATCAGACTGTAAGAAAATAGTTACAGCAAGTACCAGATATCACAAACGCTACAGATCATTTAAATTTATCCAAAAAATGTATGTTGGACTCTGACCACATGATGTTTGAAACTGAGCTAGTTACAACTGTATTGAGACCTTACTGTTGCTAACATGGGTCTGTCATAGTTCCCTAACCAGTGTGGCAGAGATTTTTCTGACAACCATTGGTGACCGAATACATGTAGGCATCCTTTTAGCAAGGTTATATCATGTACTTCCCTGGGAAAAAAAAAATCTCCATTTACATTGGTTCTGGAAACTGTGCTAACAAGAACTGTGTTTTAACACAATTTGTTGCTAATGTGGGCCTAATCCAAACCCTGTTGAAGTCAATGGAAATAACTCCCCTTGATGTCCCCCTATAAAAGCGGAAAGATGCCTGTTGATTTTAATGAAAGCTGGATGAAGCTCATGTTTTCAACCACCAAGTTGATAGAGCTAAAAGGGAGAATGCTACCACCACCTCATTTGCTGCCCTCACACCTGTCACTGACTCCTGCCATCAGAGAGAGATCTCCTGATAACAGCACACTGATGTGTTCATTTTCAGCTTGAGAGGAAAAAACAATCATGGATCATAACTGACAGCTTTTTCCTTCCTAAACCAACTGATTTGACTTAGCAGACAGAGCTGCAGTAGATATACAAAGAAATATTTTTAAAAAACCTTACGCCATGACATGCTGGCCCGGTTCCAGTTCAGTGTCACACCAGATAAATGGCCAGAATGTATGTATGCTTGTGTCTAGTGCCTCTGCCCTGAGGTGCTTAATCAGCTCAGTTTATAGTGACTGGCTGATGCCACCGTAGAAGTCCTGTGCATGCATTTTTTAGTGAATAAAGATATCTCCTCCCTATCCATCACACGTCAACTTTCAATGCACAATGGCTGCTTAAACAGGTCAACAGTGGTTGGCTGAAATGAGAATTCACTATTAACTCCAAGCTTTCCCTAACTAGGCCTCTCAAACAGGGGTTCTCAAACTGGGGGTCGGGACCCCTCAGGGGGTTGTGAGTTTATTACATGGAGGGTCACGAGCTGTCAACCTCCACCCCAAACCCCGCTTTTCCTCCAGCATTTATAATGGTGTTAAATATATTTAAAAGTGTTTTTAATGTATAAGGGGGGTCATACTCAGAGGCTTGCTATGTGAAAGGGGTCACCAGTAAAAAAGTTTGAGAACCACTGCTCTAGAAGAACGGGTGTTTGGACACTCCTCTGTTACCATGGAGACCCAGAGAAGTCAACATACTCTAAGTCAGTGTTTCTCAAATGCAGCCACCAGGGGCTTTTCTTGCGGCCACAGCCTCCTGGGCTGTGATTTGGGAGGGGGGAAGCAGTGGCCCATCTCCCAGGGCCACCAGCGGGGATTGGGCCCTGTCCCCCTCTGGAAACACAAAAGCTGGAGGTGCAGGCAGCTGGTGAATTCCCCACTTTCGCAGGGGGCAGGCTTTGGCCGTGGGGTTTCGGGCTCCATACATGTGGTAGCAGGCTCTGGTTCCAGGCTCTGGTCCCAGGCTCACCATCTACACCAACGTCCCTGGGCCCTGTGGCCTCCCTGCCCACCTCCCCATCCAGGGCTTAATTTCTCCCAGGGCTTGCTGAGGCTGAGTAAATCTGCTGTGAAAAGTGATATTAACAAACATACAGCAGCAGACTTACTATCTAGCAAGTTTAAAAAAAAAAAAAAAAAAGCAACCAAAAAAGCAAAAGACACAACAACAAAAAGACAAAAACATGCAAAGCACCTTATCTGTGTTTCTATTCTGTTTAGGTCCAGTAAAGAATACAGACCACTGAACATTATTTTTATTACTGAGTCTGAAAAAAACCCTACATAAATAATTTACAATGATTTGGATGTGTATATGTGCATATTTATTTGTTTTTTCCTAAAATTAATTAAGCATTTTAGGAAAAAATTGTCAGCGCGGCCACCAGCAAGACTTGGTGGCCGCACTCTGAGGCCACCAACACATTTGTTGTGAGAACCTCTGCTCCAAGTCCCACTGTAGTGTATATGACAGTTCTGCATCGCCATAGTAACAGAGGAGCTTCTAAATCCACCCTTCCCGTCGCTGTGTGAAAGAGAAGTGTTTGAGAATAGAACTGCAAACAGGCCAGATGAGGAGAGTGGTTCAGCTGTGTGGAGTCAGATTACATAAAATTAGAATAAATAATAAGAGGTTTTTTAGTTATATAAAAGAATAAGGAAAGATGAGGTTGAGTCACTATGTACCGTGGATGGGGAGGAGATATACTCTAGTATGGCCCAAAAATAAATGAATGCTTTGCCTCAATTTTCAGTAAGGATGATAATATGGGCATAAAGGTAGGGTGGCTGATGAAAAAAAGTGTATAGAAATGGAAATTACCACATCTGAAGTAAAAGGGAAACTTAAATAGCTTAATGTGTTCAAACCAGGGGGACCAGATAATTTCCCCCTAAGAATACCAAAAGAACTGGAATATAAAATTGTTAGTCCAGTAGCAAGGATTTTTCACAAATCTATCTATTTAAGCGTAGTACCATATGACTGGAGAATAGCTAACATCATACCTATATTAAAGAAAGGGGGGAAAGTAATTCAGACAATTGCAGACCTGTTATTCTGACCTCAGTAGTATACAAGACTTTAGAACAAATAGTGAAGGAATGAATAATTAAATTCATGGAGGGAAAAGAGGATGTAATGCAACATGGGTTTAGCAAAGATATATCATGCCATACTAACCTGATTTTCTTCTTTGAGAAAATACCTAATTTTTTAAATAAGGGAAATGTGGTATGTCCAATATACTTGGACTTCAGTAAAGCATTTGACATGGTACCACATGTGAAATTACTAGTTTAAATCAGAGAAGACAGGGATTAGTACAAGAATTTTAAGGTGGAAAAGGAACTGGCCATGGGGAGAAGGCAGCAGGTTGTGCTGAAAGGTGAACTATCAGACTGAAGAGAGGTTACTAGTGAAGTTCCTCAAGGATCGGTCTTGAGATTTTTATTAATGGCGTTGGCACAAAAAGTGGGAGCGGGCTAATGAAATTGATGGTGATAAATTCGATGGGCGGCATCTTCAATACAGGAGGAGACTGGAATATTATATAGGAAGATCTAGATGACCTTGAAGACTGGAGTGACAGAAATGGGATGAAATTCCATAGTACAAAGTGCAAGGTCATGACTTAGGGTCTAATAATAAGAATTTCTGCTACAAGCTGGGGGCTCATCACAGCTGGAAGTGACATAGGAGGAGAGAGATCTGAGTGTGTGGGTCAATCACACGATGACTGTGAGCCACCAATGTTGTGCAGCTATGGAAAAGGCAAATATGATGCTAGGATATGTCAGGTGAGGCCTTTTCGGTAGAGCTGGAGAAGTATTGGTGCCATTGTAGAAGACACTGGTAAGAGCTCATGTGGAATACTGTGTATAATTCTAGTCACCCATGTTCAAGAACAATGAATTCAAACTGGAACTGGTATGGAGAAGAGCTACGCAGATGATTAGGGGAATGGAGGGCCTGTCCTATCAGAGGAAACTGCAGGAGTTTGGTGTGCTTAGCCTAGCAAAATGAAGTTTCAGAGGGTATATGATTGGTGGCAACATTGGCACAAGAACAAATGAGTATAAACTGGCAATGAACGAGTTCAGGCTGGAAATTAGAAGGTCTCTAACCCAATAAGAGCTGTGGGGGCAAACAACTTAATTAGTTTTTAGTGAGAACTGGACAAATTTATTTGTGGGATTGTCTGATGAGGTTGCTTCTGCCGGTAGGGCCTTATCATGGTAGGGCTCAGCTGCCCTGGGAGTCTCTTGCACTTTAGGTCTTATGTTCCTAAAATCTCATGCTTCAGGGGTTGGATGGTCACCTTAAGAGGTCAGGAAGGAATTTCCCCACACCTCTAATATATTCTTTTGTTGTTGTTGTTTTTCCTCTCCTTCCTCTGAAACACCAGAGATGGGGAACTGGATGGTATGGGCCAGTGCTCTGAGGTAGCACCGAGCAATCTCTCTCTCAAGTGCTTGGCTGGTGGATCTTGCTGACATACTCAGGGGTTCCTGAACGTAGTGCTTGCATGACCCCATTTTGAGATTTTACTGTTTTCTGTGAGCTCTGACAACAAAGGAACATAATGACCAAGGAATCCAAGGAATTTACACATTAAGTATGTTATGTAATGCGCTCTAATGTGATATATGGGCTTGTGTGTTGCGACACAGCTTCTCTGAGTCCAGGGATGCGGTAGAAATTGCACATCTAATCTCCAGTGTGACATCAATGGTAGATCTTGATGGACACAATTGAGCTGAATCCAGCTTCACACAAATACATGCTCACAAAAGGCACTATCAGTTTCAAGGTATCTGTTGAGGATGCAGGATATTCATTCTTGACAATGAACCAGAACTCGGGGACATAAAGTTCGGCATATGTGCCTCACAAGAATCGGTCCAAGGAAATTTCGATAAGCTGTTTGATTTCAACTGATGGCAAATTCATGGCATCAGGTTTGCACTGAAAGGGTTTTGCATCCAACCATACTTTGTCATGTTGAAGTCGGGGGAAAAAGGATCAAAACTGTTTTCCCCAACTGGCTGAAATGCTCAGCCATCACCTGTGTGGTAGGCTGAACAATTTCATTGTCAGCCAGGAACTTGCAAAGCTGTGGGAAGGATTCATAGTTTGTTTCTGGAAGAATAATCTATTGAAGACCATATTCTTCATGAATCCTGTGATTCGGTCAATCGGCTGAAAGATGTGGGTGTTCTTTCCTTGCAGACCTGTATTCAATTCATTCCATTTCCCAAATATGTCTGTGACATAGGCAAGAAGGCACATCTTTATTAGGTCACATAGAAAACCAAAGAAGTCACTGTTTTTTGCAGTCCATTGCATAGGCATGCAGCTTGTCTCTCAGTTCAAAAAATCATCCCAGTACTTTTCCTCTCGAGAGTCAATGAATTTCAGTGTGGAACAACAATATGTCATGATCAAACCCCATTTCTTCACACAGTTTTGCAAACAGATGTGTGTGACGAGACAGAGTATTGCTGTAGTTCACAATAGATGAGATCTGCTAAAAAATCTTTACCTAGCTCTGGGCTCAGAGCTTTAGATGCCAGTTGTTCTCTGTGAATCATTCAGTGAGTCCACACAGCAGATGGAGCAACTTTCTTCACCAAGGCATGCAGACCTGTTTTGCGGCTTGCCATAGACAGAGCTCCATCTGTACAAAAGCCCACCATGCAATCACATGGTATATTTTTGTCTTGCATGTAGCCATGTGGCACATCGAACATTCCATATGCCGTCTCATATACGGGAAGAAGGAGACAGAACAGAATGTCTTCAAGAATTTCACCCTCCCTTGTGTATTTCACAAAAGCCAAGAAATGTGCATCACAATCCTCAGTGCTCACATCAACTTGAAGAGCAAAAGAATCCATGTTTTTCAAATGCTCTACCAGTGTGTTCTCCTCATCTGCTGCTATCACTTCAGCCCTTCACTTCACTGTGTTGTTGAAGAGTGGTTTGGCTTTGAGTGTGTTTGCCTCAGTAATGTGTGAAGAAACTTTCACCACATTGACTGCAGCTGGCAAAATCAAAGTGTTTACCACAATTGGCCTGTGTAATGTTGTAACTCCCCTCAAATGATGCCTTTTGAGCTTGGTCAGAAATGAACATGACTTTCTTGAGTTGCAATTGTTGATGTGAAAGTTCTTCTTCCTGGTGCTGGACCTTGGTTTTCCTATGTGTTCCTTGTGAAGGGTTTCCAAGAGACGATTAAGTTTATTAGGCCTCATGCTTTTGTGTGACATAACAGGCATTTTGGCCTCTCTTTGTTCTTGACCAAAACACTGGTGAAGCCATAAGCAAAGAAAGCCTCCTCGTATTTGCGAGCATGTTTTTTGCACTCTTGTTTTTCATTCAGAACTTCATTGCTAGACTCACTGCTGGAGGCTGAAGAAAATACTCTGGATAAAAATGAGTCCTTTGTGTTTATTATCACAAATCAGAAAAAGGAATTCACTCTTAAGCAAATGAGGCCAGGATTTAGGGAGGCCCTGTGCGGTGATACTAAAGCAGCACAGAAACAGTGACTTACAATGATTCTTTATCCTTGAGTGCCAACAGGCATTTAGGGTGGCATAAAAGAAAGTATGGGACCTGTCTTAAGGAGCTTACAAGCCACTGCAGAGTCCCATCTGAGAAAAAGCTAGCACAGGCTCCTACCAGCTCAAGCAGGATGCCCTGTTGATGAGGCTGCTGCCCACAGATAAGGTGCAAATGGCCAAATTGTCATCCGCACAACCACCTCCACACAGCCAATGTGTCTGGACCTGCTCCACAAATGCCGCACCAGGAGGCCACTGTTTTGAACTACAAAATGGCAATGTCTACACAACCTGATCTCACATGCAAAGTATGGGTGAGGTCACGCTGTGCGTAGGCTGCCATTTTGTAGCTCATAATGGTGGCCTCCTGATGTGGCATTTGTGGAGCAGGTCCAGATATGTTTGGGGGCAGATAGCATCATCTCACGGGTTGAATCTGGCCTATTGGACCCACAACCTCATCTGCTAATTGCTTGACCCTACTTGGGGTTGCAATCCACAGTTTGGGAACCTATGGTCTAACTGATCATATGTGTGATTGGGAAGGAATTTCCCCCCAGATCAGATTTGCAGTGAAGTTGGGAAGGTTTCACCGTTCTCACCAGCATATGGTGCAGGTCACTTGCCAGGATTCTTTGCATATATCTCACTTAATCAATTCCCTGCCATTTCAGGGACACTAGGCATTGCTACACCTCAGTCCCTTTTGTTCTCTGCCTGTGGCACAAAACAGTTTAGTCTCTTGACGACTGTAATACTTTGGTCTAATTTTGGTTGCTGGGTTTAATTTGTGAGTGCTGCTTGGTGTTGGTGGCCAGTGATATACAGGAGCTCAGCCTAGACGATCTAATAATCTCTTTTGGCCTTAAACTGTATGACTCTACATAAAGACAAGGATCCTGCCTTCTTTCGGCCCTTACTTGAGAAGCACCAAGTGATGCAATTCACCTTACCAATGCTAGGAGCCTGGGTGACAAACAAGAGGAATTGAAATTGCTCATTTATGAGCATAAATTTGATCTAATTAGTATTATTGAAACCTGGTGGGATGATTCACACAATTAAAATGTTAAAAGCAATGGTTTAACCTATTTAGGAAGGATCGAGTGGGCAAAAGGGGAGGAGGGAGTGGCACTCTCCTATGTTAAAAATGGCATTAACTGAGTCACTGATAATTCAGAAGAAAATGATCTTGAACGCTTATAGATAATTTTACTAATAAAGCACAAGATGGTATATTAGTTGGTGTCTGCTACAGACTGCCAAATCACAACCGGGAACAGGATGACCATCTCCTTATGAACCTAGGGACTGCAATTTGATTGACTTTGAGTGACATATGCTGGAGATCTCCTGCTGCCAGTACTAAAATATCCTTGGAATTTATAAACATTATACACACGACAATTTTCTAATTCAAAAAGAGTTACAGCCAACACAGGAATTCTTTATTAGACCTTGTATCCTAACAGACAAATAGGAAATGATCATTAAAAATTAATGGCAGCTTCACTACAAGTAATCATGAATTGATCACATTGATGATGTGCAAAGTGGAATAATGTCCAGACCAGTAATGTAATATACTTGGTGCTTTAATGGGGCCAATTTCACAAAGCTGAAAACAATTAGGAGTCAAGTCAGCTGGGAGGGAATAATTCAATCGGGAAAATATGAATGATCATTGGGAATAATTTAAGAACACCTTACTGGATGCCCAAAATTGAGGAAAAAGGCTGAGCTAGCTTTAAAAAACAATCTGGCTTAGAGGGGAAGTTAGGAATTGTAGAAAATTGATAAGGAAAGCAAAGGGACACAAGGAGAAATCTATGACCAGCAGAATTAAGGATAGTAAAAAGGAGTTTTTAAAAATATATTAGGAACAAAAAGTATCCTGAAAATGGTATTGGTCCATCACTAGATGGGAATGGTAGAATTACCAATAATGATGCAGAAAAGGAAGAAATATTTAATAAATATTTCTGTTCTGTATTTGGGGTAAAAACAGATGATGTAGTCTTATCATATGGTGATGATAACACTCTATCCATTCCACTAGTATCTCTGGAGGATGCTAAAGTTAGACATTTTAAAACTCTTGGACCTGCTGATTTAAAAAGTGGTTGTGGCACTTACTGGACCATTAATGTTGATTTTCAATAAGACTTGGAGCACTGGGGAAGTTCCAGAAAACTGGAAGAAAGCTAATGTGCCAATTTTTAAAAAGCGTAAATGGGATATCCCAGGTAATTATAGGCCTGTCAGGGGGTGGATCACTTAATAATTGCCCTGTTCTATTCATTCCCTCTTAAGTATCTGGCACTGGCCACTGTTGAAAGACAAGACACTGGGCAAGATGGATCATTGGTCTGACCCAGTTTGGCTGTTCTTAAGATTTTCTTTTTAATAGTGAGGGTGATTAAACATTCAAACAGTTTACCAAGGTTCCTGGTGGATCACTGATCATTTTAAAATCAAGATGCGATGTTTTTTCTAAAAGATCTGCTCTAGGAATTATTTTGGGGAAGGTCTATAGCCTGTGTTATACAGGAGGTCAGACTAGATTATCATAATGGTCCCTTCTGGCCTTGGAATCAATGAATCTGCTCCAAAGGAACACAAAATTTCCACTCCTAGTACAGTTCTGAACATTGATACAAAGCCAGAAAAAAAAATACTATTGAATACAAAATGAAAAGAAAGAAGGCAATTACTGGCCAAGTTCTGAGCTCAGTTGAAGGACTTACATGGAAGTTCTGCCTGAGGAAGAATGCAGTGAGGATCAGGCCCAGAGTTTACAAAAAAGAAAAATCTAAATAATGAACAAACATGAGAGTTTGGCTTTGCATAAATCCTTTGATAACCTTTTTAACTCATGGAGATCTGTATGTTTTGATGATGATGATAAAGTGTCTAGAGCACTATTTTCAATTTAATTATTTTGAAACTTGATGTAAAAAATGTTAGATTAATTGATCAAATATTTGCATGATTTAGTTAATGATATTAAATAAGACTCAGATGCCGGTAACCACATAGGGACATATCCCCGAGAAAGGCACAGTGCCTTCTGGAGCCTTCCCCAGTTGTGCTTTGCGGGGTATAGCAACCTTCCACTTGGAGCACTTGGATACGTGAAAGGGCACATCATGAGTGCTGCAGCCTTAATAACTATAATAAGGCCTTCGGTGGAGTCAGAGGAAAGGAGTGCGTAGGGGTGGGGAAGGGAATAGCGACTGAGTACGTTACCCATATGTACACAGACTATCTCTCTCTATCCCCCTCTAGCGGCTGGACTACAGAAGTTTATAATTTTGCTACTGCCTCTGCCCAGAAACCAGTGCCTTTTAGTGCAGATAGTAGAGACTCATGCTTTAGATCCAGAAGCATCACACTGCGGTTGTGTGTAGACCCATTTCCCCCTTTCTTCTGACAAAAATTGCACCAGTTGGTAAAAGTCTTCCAAATCTCCATGGGATTTTTTTTCAAAAGCATGGTCTCGGCCTGAATAAAGCTTGGCAGACTGGGTCTTTCTCTACATTAACTCTGAATAGAAGGACCCAGCACAAAACATTAAGGGGGAAAAAAAATCTTGAAAAGGTCCTGAATGAATCTTTGAACAGCTGCTCACTGTTTATGCAAAGATATGCTTTGTAATGGTATATGGAGCGTGGAAACAAACAGGAATGTAACAACGAGCTGAATATCATTCAAATATGTCAAGTGAAACAGTAAAGCAAATCAAAGTGCCAGAGGGTAGAGCTGAAACTCAGTAATGGGTAATTAAAAGAGAAAATCAGCCAGAGTGACAAAAAAACAGGACAAAAGTGACAAAAACAGGGTGACAAAAACATAACAGGAAGCAAACCAACTTCATACTCAAAGGCAATACATTGTTCAGTGCTTTCATTGTTGGCTTTTGAGTTGTGAAGGCCTGATCCACCACCAAGGGGATTTTGGTAACAGATGTTCTGATAATACATTCAGTAAGGGCAAAGGGAAACTAGAAACAGAACAGGCGTGGTTTTCAGCAGGTTCAAGGTGGGGACCTTTTAGCTATGTCAAGATAACTGTAAAAAGGTAAAGGTGCTGCAGTATGTAAAAGGTTAACAGGTCCCAGCTGATCACATAGCTGCTGGGGGCCGAGTATAATAGGAAAGGGAAGCTAGACTGACTGATGGGACACAAGTCTGAGCATCATTGTCGAGTGTTTTTCAGTTGATTTGTGACCCCTTACTGGATAATAACACAGCACTGAGAAAAAGGCCTTAAAAGGACTGAAGCTTGGAGCTTTATTTCCCTTCCCTGGCTGGTAACACTTCTCACCAGCTAACAGTAACCCAGAAAAGTTTATAGAGAACACAGGGTAATGATTACAATGGTACACTGTTCGTGTAACCTTGTGATACAATGCTGTGCTTTGTTATAGTACCTTTTGAGCTAGATGGCTGCTTGTAGAATTACATATAACACAGTTGCATACAGGGTTTGATCTGCTTCTGTGCAAGTCCAGAGAAGGAGTTTTACCATTTCATGCCCACAAGGAACAAAACTGAACCCACATACATTAGAGATGGAAAAGACCATAGTTTATCTGGTTAAATTATTACTATTTATTAATAATTGATTTCATGCTGTGTTTTGTACAAGGCATAGACATAAAGGCAGTCCCTGCCACAGAGAATTGTTGTAATAATTGGGCCTACAATTTTACCCTAATTGTAAGCTTAATTGTAAAAGATATATGAACATTTATAAAATATTACAATAACCTATAATAACAAATGTTGATGGAAAGTAGGTCCCGTTGCTTTTAATAACGAATGTTATGAACAGTGCAAAGAGAATCAGACAGAGACAAAATTACTCCAAACCGAAAAAAAAGCAACATTACTATAATTCAAGGACTATGTTAAAATCATGCTTGGTAAACACAAAAGATGTGAAACCAAAAATTAACCAAAATCGGTATGTTGAACATAGGCCTAACCGTTGAACAAAATATTAGGGTGACCAGATGTCCTGATTTTATAGGGACAATCCCAATTTTGGGGTCTTTTTCTTATATAGGCTCCTATTACCCCCCATCCCCTGTCCCGATTTTTCACACTTGCTATCTGGTCACCTTAACAAAATAATGACAGGATGGTCTGTTCTTCTCATCATTCCCTTTGCAGGTCCTTAAAGAAAGAAACTGTGGGGGGAGAATAAGGCAGAAAAGATGGAGGCTACTGAAGCAAGCTTCACCATCCTGGCTGCCACCCCCAGCATCACCTGGGATCCCAGACCTTCTTTGTTCTAATCCTAAGAAATGTCCTGACCAGACTGGGCCAAAGAGTGGGACCCAAATAACATTACCACTTCTACTGGCTCCAGCTGAATCCCAAACACCACCAGGGATGAAATGGGATCAGACTTTGGCAGCAGCAGCAATAACAACAGCTCCGGCCCATCTCAATAAACTTCTTCTCTTTTCCCCCAAAGAACTGTTTCAGGCTTTAACAACAACAATAACAACAGCTCCAGCTTATCTCAACTAACTTCTCTTTTTTTACGTGAAAGGACAATTGCCATCTTTAATACCATCTGAGAGACTGTCAAACAAGGAGGTTTTCCTTTTAAAAGCTCTCTCCAGCTACAGGGAAAGGGAACAAGAAATATCATTAAAATGAAAGCCTTACTTAACACTTTACATTTCAAATGCTTTAACTGTTTTTCCTTCTCTCTATCTTTAATAAAAGGTTAAAAATATTTTAATGGTGTGTTTGCCATGGTACTAAGAAGGCTACGGTCTCTGTCTACCAAAACCTCAACTTGTTTAATATTGGATAGTAACTGGGTTATGATAACACCATTAACCCATACATTCCATCTAAATTAACACAACAGATCTTGCAGTCTAAAAGATAAACACAGAAAGATAAAATAATCTGGGAGATTGAGTGAGTTACTTTAGATAAATCTCATGCATCAGGCCTTAAGTTTATCTCTACCTGTTAGGGGTTAAGAGTGAACTTCCCTGGTGGGCAGATTACCCTATATCAGTTTACTGGCGGATTCTTGAACCTTTTTCTTAAGCATCTGGTACTGGCCACTGTTAGATAAGAACTGCCATAGTTCATCAGGCCCATGGTCTATCTAGTCCAGTATCCTATGTTCCTAAATGTGATTGTCATTTCTTTCACACAGGAAAGAGGTTTGTCTTTAGGAAAGACTGGATAGCACAGTGACACTCAGACTGAGGCTCGTGAGCCACAAGTGGCTCTTTAGTGTGTCTCCTGCAGCTCTTTGCAGCACATGATATTAAAACAGTGTGATTTAATTTATTAACCAATCTAAGTTATTAACCAATCAGGATGTTTTTACTATGTTATTAACCAATAGTAATAGTTGATAAAATATTAATACTTGGCCAGTCATTTTGCTGTGAGAATCATATGAAACAATGAATTCACACTACTGTGGCTCTTTGGAATAATGTTGATCGCTAATTTGGCTCCTGAACCACTCATGCCTGAGTATCACTGAAATAGCATGTTTGGACTATGGCAGTTTGGGATTGGGATCGGATCTCCTTGACAATCCATGGCAGGATTGTTCCATATTGCACATTTAGTAGGGTTAAGTCACATTTTAATAGTCCAAACTGGGCAAAACACTAGAGCAGGGGTAGGCAACCTATGGCACGTGTGTTGAAGGCGGCACGCGAGTTGATTTTCAGTGGCACTCTCACTGCCTGGGTCCTGGCCACCGGTCCGGGGGACTCTGCATTTTAATTTAATTTTAAATGAAGCTTCTTAAACATTTTTAAAACTTTATTTACTTTACATACAACAATAGTTTAGTTATATATTATAGACTTATAGAAAGAGACCTTCTAAAAACGTTAAAATATATTACTGGCACGTGAAACCTTAAATTAGAGTGAATAAATGAAGACTCGGCACACCACTTCTGAAAGGTTGCCGACCCCTGCACTAGAGTATGTGCCACGAGCATGCATCAGCAGAGGAACTGACTATAAGACCATAGAAGGTCTTTTCTATTCCTAACATCTGTGGGACTGCTCCTGCTCCTATGGAAATGAACTGTAAAGTTTCTGTTGACTTTTATAGAGTAAGGATTAAGTCTGAAATCGTCTTCTAAGCTTCCTCTCTACCTTTATAAAACATGTAAGTATTGAACATTAATGGTCCAAAACACAGTAGTAAGATCGTTAGGGCCACTACTGTAGGAATCTTATAGGATAATGTTTAATGTTAGTATCCCATTCCACTGCACTGTATGTCATGCCATCAAAGCAGCACAGCCTACTTGACCCCTCTGGAAAAGATGCAGCCATCATCCCCATCACAATCCTACCTCCAATTCATAGTGGAAAGAACCAGCCATTTTCATTTTAAGGTTTCCCCTTTTCCCCTCCCTATATAAACCTTTCCAGTCAAGTTGAACATTTTCATTTGCATTTTATCAGACTTTAAAGCTTTGTTCCAAATCTCACTCTTTCCCAACTTTTAAAATAAAATAATTAATAATAATCACAATTTCCTTGTGCTTTGATGTTAGATAATGTTTCTTAAAGGTTAATTTTCTATTCAAAATCTTCCTCCTTATTCCTCTTCTTTCAGCTTTCTGTGCTATTAGCCGCAATATGTTCCTAACTCTTTTTTTCAGCTCCCCAAGCTCTCAACCTGCTGTTTTTCTTCCCTGGTTCCTAACAGAGTTCTTTTCACTCTATGACTTAACTTGGTTGATCTCCCATTTCTAATCTTTGGCAATATGTTTTTTCATTATAATTTCCATAATCCATTTAGGTACTCGAAGCTGTTACCTTATTTATCTCAGAAACACTCCTAATTCCAAACACGTGGTATTATATGTGGTGAAAGCTCAGCTCTTTGTTCTTGTCAATAATGGTAACATATTATGCTCTCTTTGCCTTCTAAGTATAAAATATGGCTCAAATGATGTGTTAATTAATACAATGCCTCTTTGAAGATCTGAAAATTGTCTACTTTCTCTGAAAATCTGGTTTGCGGTGCCAGAGACCCTTTCCTGAAAACTCTTATGAATGTGCTTAACTTTACACATGTCAGTAGTCCAAACTGAAGTCAAAGGAATCTATATTTGTTATTCATTTGTTTGAAATCAAAGGGGACAAATGATGTGGGTAAAGTTAGGCATGTAGGTAAGTGTTTGCATGACTGGGGCTTAGTCTGTGGACTTGTGTAATTAAAGTAAGGCACCCAATACATGATTTTTCTATTTATTTATCCCCACCCTGCATTCTAAATTATCTCTCTGTTCTTATATAGAGCCCCTGACTGTGGTATCTGAGCACTGACTATGGCTCTGATCCTGCATTGGGATATGCCAATGTCAACTTCTGCAATCATATGAAGTACCACTGAAGTCAGTGAGATGTCTGCCTGGACACATCTTTCTGCACTAGTGGATTTGATGCAGGATGAGGGCCTATGTTAAGTAGTCATAGAGTTTAAGGCCAGAAGGGTCCACCAGATCATACAGTCTTATGTTCTATATATCATAAGCCACCAACACCACCCAGTCCCCACACACTAAACCCAACAACAGAAATTAGACTAAAGTCTTACGGCCCAAAGGAGACTGTAGTTGCTGCAATCTGTTGGAAACCTGCGTGGTTTCCTGCCAGCTCTTCCAACTTCCTTAGCAACTTCCTTAACTCTTCCTTAGCAGTGCTGGGCCAGCTCACCAGGTAGACTCTTCCAGAGCAAGCTTCCAGGGTCCTGGCTCACAGGTTTCCCGATCTGCCTGGCTCTCAACCTGAGCTTCCAGGTCTCTGGGCAGCTTCAGGAGACATTTCAAAAAAGTCAAAATGAAATGTCATTTTGGCTTTTTCAAAACAAACTTTTGGAATTACTGTTCAGTGGGAAATTACAACATTTCATTTTTTGTTCCATTCCAGAATGATTTATTTTTTATTTTTGAATTTCCTATAGAATGGGAATTTACACATCTGGTCAGCAATGCTGAGAAATGTTCAGGTATTTTTCCTACACTGATACGTTGGAGCATTTCTTACCCCTACCTATATAAGACCACGTGATCTGAATCTTGGGTCACAATCATTTGAAATGTTTATTGCTGCTTCCAAAGTGACACCAAAAGATGTCCATGACCCCATCTTCCCTGATAAAAGTGCTAGGGAAGGGAAGGACACCACCATCATATGACATGGATGTTTTCTGAATCACTTCTTAGCTTCTGCTTAATTGTGTAGCTCCTAAAGATCTTCTAGTCAACAACTCCAAGGCTCAGTTTCTATAGCAACAGTTAATCCATGTTCTGCTATTTGGGGTCTTTAATGCAAATACATATTTTGCATATAGAAGCCTTGTTTTATGTTAATTATTGGCCTGCAACAAGGATTTTATCTGGAAATGTCACAATACTTAAACAGGCAGAACCGAAAAGAGGTAAAATAACTACCATTCAGGTTTTGCCTCTAAAGACCAAGTTGGAGCGGCTCTGATAAAAACTGGATTTCACTTATCATAGAATCATAGAATATCAGGGTTGGAAAGGACCTCAGGAGGTCATCTAGTCCAACCCCCTGCTCAAAGCAGGACCTAATCCCAACTAAATCATCCCAGCCAGGGCTTTGTCAAGCCTGACCTTAAAAACCTCTAAGGAAGGAGATTCCACCACCTCCCTAGGTAACCCATTCCAGTGCTTCACCACCCTCCTAGTGAAAAAGTTTTTCCTAATATCCAATCTAAACCTCCCCCACTGCAACTTGAGACCATTACTCCTTGTTCTGTCATCTGGTACCACTGTGAACAGTCTAGATCCATCCTCTTTGGAACCCCCTTTCAGGTAGTTGAAAGCAGCTATCAAATCCCCCCTCATTCTTCTCTTCTGCAGACTAAACAATCCCAGTTCCCTCAGCCTCTCCTCATAACTCATGTGCTCCAGCCCCCTAATCATTTTTGTTGCCCTCCGCTGGACTCTTTCCAATTTTTCCACATCCTTCTTGTAGTGTGGGGCCCAAAACTGGACACAGTACTCCAGGTGAGGCCTCACCAATGTCGAATAGAGGGGAACGATCACGTCCCTCGATCTGCTGGCAATGCCCCTACTTATACAGCCCAAAATGCCGTTAGCCTTCTTGGCAACAAGGGCACACTGTTGACTCATATCCAGCTTCTCGTCCACCGTAACCCCTAGGTCCTTTTCTGCAGAACTGCTGCCTAGCCACTCGGTCCCTAGTCTGTAACAGTGCATGGGATTCTTCCGTCCTAAGTGCAGGACTCTGCACTTGTCCTTGTTGAACCTCATCAGGTTTCTTTTGGCCCAATCCTCTAATTTGTCTAGGTCCCTCTGTATCCTATCCCTACCCTCCAGCGTATCTACCACTCCTCCCAGTTTAGTGTCATCTGCAAATTTGCTGAGAGTGCAGTCCACGCCATCCTCCAGATCATTAATGAAGATATTGAACAAAACCGGTCTCAGGACCGACCCTTGGGGCACTCCGCTTGAAACCGGCTGCCAACTAGACATGGAGCCGGTGATCACTACCCGTTGAGCCCGACGATCTAGCCAGCTTTCTATCCACCTTATAGTCCATTCATCCAGCCCATACTTCTTTAACTTGCCGGCAAGAATACTGTGGGAGACGGTATCAAAAGCTTTGCTAAAGTCAAGGAATAACACATCCACTGCTTTCCCCTCATCCACAGACCCAGTTATCTCCTCATAGAAGACAATTAGGTTAGTCAGGCACTTCTTGCTGTCTGCCTTTGCTATTTTTTTCCTTGTATAATAAATACAAGACATCAATACTAGAACCTAGTCTAGTGAAGAACTATTCTCTGACATTGTAACATAGCACAAAACAATCATCTCATAATTTTCATATTCTCTGTCCACCACAGTCTTGAAACCCCCCAAAGATTTATTTTCATTATTCACCAGTCAGTGTCATCAACACTGGTGCCCATCTTCTTCAATCCTCCTGTTTCAAGAAGTTTTTCTCATTAGTACAATGTAATCTATTGTAAATTCTTTGGGGGCAGAAAACATGTCTCATCTATGGAGTAGAATCTTCCACCCTTACTCAAATTGCATAGTGCTTTACTCCTAAAATAGTCCCATTCCTTTCAAAGAAGCCATTTGTAGAGAAAAATAGTGCTCACCGTGAGTAAGAGTGTCAGAATCTGGTTCAAAGAGCCAGATTCTGAATAGTCTTACTCACATTAAGTAGTACTGTGCTACATGAGTGGTCCCAGTGATTTCAATGAGACTACTCCTGTGAAATAGTATTAAATACACCGAACAGAGAGAAGTGAAAAATAATTATTTTGTGAACACTGTCATTAAGCTGTAATACTAAATATTGTGGGGGAGAGATAGCACTGGCCTGCTAAACCTAGGGTTGTGAGTTTAATCCTTGAGGGGGCCATTTAGGGATCTGGGGCAAAAATCTGTCATTAGTCCTGCTTTGAGCAGGGGGTTGGACTAGATGACCTCCTGAGGTCCCTTCCAACCTTGATATTCTATTATAAGAATTAGCATACAGTTTATCTTTTGCAGAGCACAAGTAATTTAAAGTTGGTGGGCCAAATTTATCCCTTTCCAATGTGTTTACACCAGAGATTAATCTGGCCAGATTAGTCTCATGACTCTGTACCAGCAGCAGATGTAAAACTGCATGGATCCCTGTGACAGGATAGAAGGAAATGATAGCCAGTATGAATACCAGCAAGAGGAAGAGAGCTGCATGAGCTCTCAGAATGAATATTGATTTATTTTTATATTTTACTGTGGTGCTGCGAGAATAATATTATAAATTAGGCCTATGCACAGATAAATGTAAGAAAAGGAAATAATTCCATTTTGTAACTTGTAGTTTCATGGGATTTATATTTTTATTACTGTCATTGAATGTTTTGGTTTGCATACCACATTAACACTGAGTCTGTCACTTAAGGGTGAATTACAAGTCAAGGGGTTAGAAGCATTGAGCTATGTGAAGGATTTACCATTATAGTATGAGCTGGAGAAGCAGAAATGATACAACTAATTTCACTGCTCAGCTAATAGATACATAACAGCATGTACCTGAAATGTGTGACAGCTTGTTTTGTAAGTGCCTGGTTGTAGTCTACTATTATATGAAGAAGACCATCTTCGGAGTCCATCACTTACTGGGTTCAATTTATAAACACTTAGCTTTATTGAATAATAATGATTTTTGGCTATTTATTATGGCACCACCTAGCAGCCAAGGCCCCATTGTTCTGGGCACTGCACAAAGATGATGTAGCACAATTTCATGGTCTCCTTTTTCATGCATTTGCACCTATAAGCAGTCAGAGTCCTCAGAATAATGACACAAGCATGAGCTTGGTAAAAGCAGAACCACATCTGTTTATTACCAGAAGAGGGGACAGAGGCAGTTCCTCTCCTGCTGATAATGTTGCATACAAAACCAGGTTTGTTTTCTGGCCAAAGCAGGGTCCAGACACATTGCTGAACTTCTGTATGGTCAGCACAGACAGCAACTCCACCAGTAGATGGTGCTGTATCTTAGCGTGAAGTTGTTTTGTTTGGACAAATATTTCTGATGGGAGGTGTTTGAAGGAAGTTCAGGCTTGCCTGTGCCTGCTAGGTTTGGAAACCCTCCAGTTTTGTCCTGAATTTCCAGGAATTAATCTTTAATTAAAGATTATGTCATGTTATGAAACCTCCAGGAATACATCCAAGCAAATTGGCAACCCTAGCGTATGCTGAAGTTGTTAGTTGCAGTGTCCAAATAAATCTTGCAATTTCTATAGCGAGTATTACATGCCATCTCAGAATTGCTTCTGCCCTTCTGGGATGAGCCACACCCTCTAAGGGCTGTGTGTGGGTATGTACCAAGAAACACTCCCACACTTAACCAGCCCATTGATTGTCAGCAGAGGGGAAAGACTTTTCCAAGTGAAAGCTGTAGACCGCAGTCTGCTTGTGTGTAGTCCGGTGGTTCGACGATGATGTTTTCATGCTCTCTCTTTTTGTGGATTCTTGAGTGACTCTGATTTCCAAAACGTGACGTAGATCCTCATGAGTAGATTGGACAAAGTCATTGGTGAGCGTCTTGGTAGCTATAGCAGTAGTATGACGCTTTTTCCTTGCAGCTAACAATCAATTATTTCTGTCCTCTTCAAAGGCTTGCAAAGCTCTGAGTGTTGTGTGTTGCCATGCTGATCTATTTAACGCAGCCTTCTCAAGATCATTCAGTTTTATTGCACCAAAGTATATGCTATTTTTGATGCTGTCCTTGTGGCGCTTTCTGGGACAACCTTGATTCCGGTGTCCTTGTGCCAATTCTCCATAGAAATTTTTTCTGGGGAGTCAATATTCAGGCATCCTAATTGTTGTCAGATGCTACCGGTGTGGTGCTCTGCTTTCTCCTGTTGATATCACTCGGCCGCGTGCGTGTGTTCCCTCTGTGTGCTGCCCCAGCTCTGCGCCGATAGCTGACCCAGCAGACCCAAAGAGAACCCCCAATAACCACAGAGTCTAGTAAGATGCAAAGTCACGTCGACTAGGTTTATTGCGATCTTGGACACAGTTGCAGTTCCCCGTAGATTACTTAGTCTACCGGGCATACTACGAGAAAGTGCCTCTTGGCAAGGACCCGGTTTAGTGGTGGG
Source organism: Platysternon megacephalum (assembly GCA_003942145.1). NCBI lineage: Eukaryota > Metazoa > Chordata > Testudines > Platysternidae > Platysternon > Platysternon megacephalum. Next base: position 3,724,652 of record QXTE01000046.1, read on the forward strand.
ACTTGGGACTTTCCACTCCCCCTACGGCCGGACAAAGACACCATCCCAGGGATACATTCTTATACACAGGTGCAAACAAGTTACACATCACTCCTGACGTATTGAGGTGTAACCCCTCTACGTAGCAAGGTACAACCCCTCTACCTTGTACAGATTGGTTCGATCAAAACAACTCTATCCATCATTTTACCCTTTTGCCCCTGTCATTGGGATGGGTCGGCCTGTTCCATGTTATCTGTGTGGAATGTCTACATTCTATCTAGTGTTCCGTACCTTTTAGGTATGTATCTTCTTGCAGCATCAGCCCTTTCCTTGCCAGCTTCTGTGAGCAGGGCCTGCCTCTAGCTCACAGCTTAACTTTGCTTTATGTTAGCAAAGTCTTGACCATTACTTTAGTTCAGGCCTCAGGCCTCATACTGGGCCTTTATCAGGGCCTTCACTTACTACACTAATGATGTGTCCAACCCAGCATAGTTGGGCTTTTATCAGCATGGCCTCGATGCTTATGGCATTTGACTTTTGTAGAACCACAAGGCTGGTAAATTTGTCCTGCCAGCGGATCCCCATAATGGTACACAGAGACCGCATATGGAAGGCCTCTAACTGTTTGATATGCCATTTGTATGGTGTCCAGGTCTCACAGCCGTAGAGGAGAGATGTGAGCACAAAAAAATTATAAAGTTTTATTTTTGTTGAGAGGGTTATGTTGTGGGATTTCAGGACTGTGTTACGGAACTTTCCTAATGACTGAGAAGCTTCTGTATCCTGTCCGTGATCTCTTTGTCAAGAGATCCATCATGGCAGATGTTGCTGCCGAGATAGGTAAAACTGTCAACTTGCTTTAGCTGGTTTCCACTAATGGATATGCTAGGGAATATGACACAGAGCGGTGAAGATGATTGGTGCAACACCACCGTTTTCTCCAGGTTGATTGTGAAGCCAAACAATTTTGATGCTTCAGCAAAGTGATCTACGATGCACTGGGGATCATCCTCTGTGTGTGCTAGGAGGGCACAATCATCCGCAAAGAGTGCTTCTCTTATTGATAGTTCTGTTACTTTTGTCTTTGCTTTAAGCTTTAAGGAGACAGCAGACTGCTACTGATAAGGTAATTCATAGAGCCCTGAGCGGATACAAAAATGTGGAGCCGCATCTGATCCACATCCATCAGGATCAACCCACGATCCAATCTGCGATCCGCTAGCCATCTTTTACCTCTATCTGCATCTGCACCCGCAGCAGCAAACCATCTCACAAGGGCTAGTGACGGGGGGAGGAAGGAAAGGGAGCACGAGGGTGGAGACGGGGGGTAAGGGGCAGCGTGGGGACGGAGTCTCGAGAACAGGTGGCACAGAGGGGGGGCTGGGGGAAAGGGGTGTCCCATCGCATGCTGCTCCTGGGGGCTTGCGAGTGACGGCACACGGCAGCAGCAGTGCATGTTGCATTACAGTGGGGTGGAGGGTTCCGCTCCAATCCCTGGGGCTGGGGGCGGGCCTGCTGCCCAGGAACCAGCGGGCCAGGCCCGGGACTGGAAGCATAGCCAGTGCTGCCAGGCATGTTGGGGATGCTGGCACTGCCCGAGCGGCCTGAGCTGCTGGAGAGCACCAACTCCGACCTGCCACCCAGCCCCAGCTACTGGCTGCTGGCCACCGTCCCTGAGCACACTATGCCCCCTGGGCTGCCCGAGCTGGACGCCGTGGGCCAGGCGCCGCCGGTGAGTAGAGCCCTCCACGGTTGTACCTGCATCTAATCCAGTATCTGCAAAAATGGTCCGTGGATATCAAGCAGTTATCCACAGATTTGCAGGGCTCTAGTAATTCATGTTCAAAGACCCCTCCTACAGCTGCTAGTCTCTGCTCCTGCTAGCTTGAGTATCCAGGTGGCTCCTCCCAGGCATTTCTTTCTTCTCCAAGCTCACGTGGCTGGGGAAGGGGAAAGGCCACACAGAGCCTGCTTCCCCCCCACCCCAATATATGTGGGAGGTGCTCTTCCCTGCCCAGTTGTTTCTGCAGAAATGTAGCCTTCAGTACGCTGAATAATTGCTCTGCAAGGTTATTCTATCACAGAGCTAGAAACACCAGAACAGTGGTGAGTGCATGAAGCAGTTTAAAAACAGCCCAGTGGCCAAATGTTCATCTCTTTGTGCAGTGGTGGGCAACCTGCACGTGGCCCGTTAGGGTAATCCGCTGGCGGGCCGCGAGACAGTTTGTTTACATTGACGGTCCACAGGCATGGCCACCTGCAGCTCCCAGTGGCCGCGGTTCACCGTTCCTGGCCAATGGGAGCTGCGGGAAGCGGTGCGGGCCACAGGGACCTGCTGTCCGCCCCTTTCCGCAGCTCCCATTGGCCGGGAACAGCGAACCGCGGCCACTGGGAGGTGTGGGCGGCCATGCCTGCAGACGGTCAATGTAAACAAACTGTCTCGCGGCCCACCAGTGGGTTACCCAGGTTGCCCACCACTGTCTTTGTGCCTCCTTCAATTTTCACCTCACCTGTCACTGCAAACTGAGCAGATGTCCAAGGAAGAAGTTTCTCTCTCTATCATGGAATATCTCTGTATAGCTGATACAGTAGAATAAATGCATCCAGATTAATCCCACACCTTCTTAGGAAGGGAGACATCTCAGCCTGATGGATCCAAGGTTCAGTTCAAACCATTCTCTAGCAACAATTTTTGGAGGGTGTAGAAAAAGATTCAACTTCTAGAACATTCAAGAAAAGGAAGGAAATGAAACATCAGCTAGATATGCGCTGTCCATACCAGATTTGGATGTTGTCCCAGTTAAAATTTGGGGTTTGGACTTCTATCTTAGTATTGTCAGCAGTCCACAGTCCAATGCTTGATCTGGCATCAGAAATGAAGTGGCAAGTTTCCCATCTCCCTATCTCCACACTCACTTGGCCCCTTACTTCATCCACTCCCAGTTCCCCAGCAGCCTCCACTCATTGTTGCTGTCTTCTGGGAAATGGCCCATAAGTTCCACCCCTGGCTCCTGGGCTCTCCAGAGAGGTGTCAATTTCAGAATTGTCAAGTCAGTCTTTCCCCTGCCCCCATGCCCACAATCCAGTTGGAAGCATCTTCAAGGTACAGTAGTTGGCCCAATGCTGTCTGCCCGCAGCACAATGCGCGCAGCACAAGGGAATGCGCGCAGCACAAGGGAAAGGCACAATGCGCGCAGCACAAGGGAAAGGCACGGTCTGGTACAAGCTGCTGGCAAACCCTACCAGGACCAAAACAAACCCCCAAAAGCGCTTGTGTGATTCATTGCTTTTGAATCCTGAAGCCAAAACTAATATTAGGTACACCTCTACCCCGATATAACGCTGTCCTCTGGAGCCAATAAATCTTACCGCGTTATAGGTGAAACCACGTTATATCGAACTTGCTTTGATCCGCCGGACTGTGCAGCCCCACCCCCCCAGAGCACTGCTTTACCACGTTATATCAGAATTCCTGTTATATCAGGTCGCGTTATATCGGGGTAGAGGTGTATGGTACTGGTAGATGTAATAGAGATAGAAGGATTCAGAGTTTGGAGGTGTTCAGAACTAGCGTTTCCATTTGGGTCTTTTTCTAGAATCAACTTGTGGAGACCACACAGAAGGAAACCAAAATGAGCCTTTACTTAATACCAAAATAAAAGCTGCAAATTCTGGGGGAGTGGAAGATAGGAACTGAGCTGCTATAACATTAATCGGAACCAGAGAAGCATGCCCGCTATAGCTCATTATGAGGTATTATACCTACATGTGATTTGTATTCACTGTAAATTAATGTAACCACAAATGTTGACACTGAGATTATGGAAAACATTATGCACTCACAGTGTACTTGGTTTTAAAAAAAAAAAGAACTACTTAGGTGCCAGTATAAATAAAGGATTGAAAAATGAGGCCACAGATATTTGAAGACTAGACAATTCCAAAATTTTCTGAAGGATCAGTGAAATGGGGACAGCTACATTCAAATCTATGGGTAGGGTTCATGTTATAAAGATGGTAACCGCGCCGTAATTTATTTAATACTTGTTCCTAAATGCTGCCAATGATTTCTTTGTAAATATTGAAAGCAAACTCTCATCCTATTTGTAACAAAATAAAAAAGCCCAGATTAAAATTAATCAAGTTATGTGATGCTTTAAACAATAAAAGTTGAAACTGACAAATATAAAATTATATCAAATAGCTTTTACTGCAGCAGAGATAAATACTTTACAATTACAAGATGGAACATGAAAGTCCTTTGGCGGAATAGAATAGACACGCAGGAGTCTGCTTAGTTAAATCATGTAAGGATTTACACTCCAATAATCTAAGGGTCTAATTCTTCTCTCATTTATGCTAGTTCAATCAGGAGAAACTCCACATATTTCAGTTCAGTTACTTCTATGAAAAACTGATGTGAGAGGAGAGTTGGATCCCATATGGGGAAAACATACAGATGTTATGTTGATGGGTTCTATTATAAGAATTTAGATAAAATAAGATAGAAGTAGACTGAAGAACAAAATTACCGCATGGGGAACTCAGAGTCATATATGTCATAAGTGAGGCTGGTGGCGCTGCCTATTATTAAAGTTGTTTGACTCTCCCTAAAGCAAGATCCTGTTTTCAGTTGTTTACAACTTTGTCAGACATTAACCATTCAGGCTAAAGTTTTACATGCTATGTGTCTGCCTCAGGCTGAAGTGTTCTGGAAAATCTCGGCTAAATTTTGGCACTCAGTTTTGTTCCTCGGCACCGACTACAAAGTTACAGTGAAAGCCATCTCGCTGCGGCTCAGGTCTGTGCTAGACAACGTGATTCACCCCACCAGACCCACACTGACCAGGGCCAGACCATCTTTGACAACCTCTATCTGGTCCAGGATCTATTCCATCTTGTGTGTAGGATGGGTCTGTCACTTGCCCACCTGTCCCTGGATCAGGTGAAGATGTTTGACAGGATGGATTACAGATATTTCATGAGCACTCTGTGGCATTCAGCTTGAGGCTCCACTTTGTGGGGTTTCTGCAGATGCTGTATGCCTCTGATCAAGCTCAACTGGGCCTTGACCGCACCTGTCACCTTCAGTCAAGACTGCCCCCAGTTCGGCCAGCTCTATCCCATCTGGACTTGTGGGTGGTCCTGTCAGTGCCAATGATGTGTTCCTCATAGCCCAGTACTTGGGAGACCGGGCATGGGTGGCGGCTTGTCAAGCTATCTGTTTGGTGGCTTCTCACAGATCAACTGGGTCAAGAGCTCTGGTCTGATGGTCAGGGATGGGTGGCATGTGGGTTCTCTCCCACCCACATTCTGTGCCATCTGGTGGGGTACAGATCTGCTCCTTTATCTGGGCATGTACATTTCTACCACCAATACCTCTTCTCTTGAGAACTGGAGCAATCTAGAGGCTAGGGTTTCTGACCAGTTGTGGAGGTGGATGGGGCAGCTCTGGTACCTTTTCCTTTAGGGAAGGGTGCTGGTGCTCAACCAACTGGCCCTGTCCATGCTCTGGCATCAATTCAACACTTTAGCCCACCCCCCAGGAACCCTGACCAGCCTCAAGAAAAAGATCCTGGAGTTTTTTCTGGCCAGGGCTGCACTAGGTCTCTGTGGGTGTCCTGAGCCTACCCCTAGGGGAGGGCAGACAGGACCTGGTCCATATCCACAGCCAGGTCCATGCCTTCCTCCTCCAACCCTGCAGAAGTTCCTTTATACTGCAGATAGTCTGGCATGGAGTGTGTTGGCTCATGCCTTCTCCTGCTGCCTTCGATACAACCAGCAGCAAAACTGTGAGTCCTCATCAACCTCCTCCTGGCACTCGCCAAGATGGCCACCCGTCACATCAGGAGGAGGAAGCTGGACAGGGGGTGCTATCTCTGGTCCCTTGTTAAGTCATGCATCCAAGTAGAGTTCCTCTGGATGGTGTCTTCTGACTCCTTAGATGCCTTTGAGGAGCAGTGGGCACAGCCGGAGCCCTTTGCTCGGTGTCCTCTTTCATTTCCCTGAATTTTACCCTTTGACCTTCGCTCCCATCCCTGGTTTTTTTCATTTGTTGTCCCCAGTAGTTACTTATGGCCTGGCTTCAGTGGCCTCTCCCCCTCAGTTGAGGGGCAGGGCCTTTATCTATGGGTGGGCGTACGCCTGCTGTCTCCTGGCAATCACAATAGGTACACACCTTTCAACATCTGCAATGAATGAGGCAGAAGTCCGACCGATAGCAGCTTCCTTCACAACCCTGCTTCTCTGACAGCAGAGGAATGCAGAGATTCAGTAATGCTGGGGCCAGTTAGAATCCTCGCATTCAGAAACCTTTCCTGATCATTTTTCTATTATTAAGGAATCTCATCTTTGCTGCCAATGGATGAATGTACTATATATCTAGAAACCTGGCAAAGCATTATATTAAGATTTGAAGGTGAAACGGTGTTATTGGTGCATCAGGAAGTTGAACTAGGGAAGTAAACCCTGGTTTTCTCTGCTGCCAGATGGTGGTTTTGTGTTTTTTACTTATTTTTCATTGACCTATGTTATTTAAAATAAAAAGATGAAACATGCAGCATAATAACAAATACTAGAGAATCCCTTAAAATATCCAGTGTCATGATCTGCCCAGTAGGAAACTAAGGGTTTGTCTACACTGCCTTTTAAAACCCACTGCAGTGAGTCTCAGAGTCTGCATCGACAGCCTGGGGCTCACAGGGCTTATGCTATGTCACTAAAAACAGCTGTGTGAATGTTGTGGCTTGGGCTGTGACTTCCCCCCTAACCCTGAGCTTCAGTGCCTGAGCTCCAGCCCAAGCCTGAACATCCATACAACTGTTTTTTAGCACCGTAGTATGAGCCCCAGTCTATAGACCCAGGCTTTGATGGTAGACGTCTCATACCCAAAAGGGTTTTGGTTTGTTCCCATTGAAATACACGTCAACATTTTCACTGATTTCAATGGGACAAGAATCAGACCCAAAATGCCTTAACCCCAATTGTGGCTTTAACCCCAATTGTGAAAAGATTAATGACAGAATCAAATGGTGGTGGTGGGAGGAGAAAATTTCTATCTAGAGTTTCTATTTGACATACTCTAATGAACCAATTTTCCCTATTTGAAGGTTCAGAGAATAAAACAATTATATCTTAGTTACTGCATTACAGGCTGAAGATTTAGATGTCTACTTGCACTAGAGAATTATAAGATACAGCCATCATATTGTATAATGGGACAGTAGTACAGGCTTTGAGATTCTATAGATTCTAACTGATTAGTAAGCTCACTTGATCCACCCCATCCTCTCTGCATTCCTAATAGCACCCCAGTCTAGACAAAAAATATCAGAGGAAAATGAAACAGGAAGAGGCAACTGAGAGATCAAACCACTGCTTGGCTAACTGCAGGGAAGGATTTCTTTTCAGCCACAGGCAAACAGCCCAGTAGGAACGGCCACCTCTGTCCCCTTAATTAAATTCCCATATTTCAACCAGGTTACCATGAACGATATCACTCTCCTGAGGATAACACAGCGAGATAAAGAACGATGTTGCTTGAATGCCAGCAAACACCAGGACCATACACTGCCAGGCTTTGTCATGCAATGATACCAGATTACTTGCTGCTAGCATGGCGTGGTCAAGTGTCCTACCATGGAGGACGGAATAAGGCTGCACTGCCCAGAAACCTTCTGCAAAGGCTTTTGGAGTACCTCCAGGAGAGCTTCATGGAGATGTCCCTGGAGGATTTCCGCTCCATCCCCAGACACGTTAACAGACTTTTCCAGTAGCTGTACTGGCCGCGAATGCATCCCAAGTCCTCAGGGCAAATTAATCATTAAAAAATGCTTGCTTTTAAACCATGTTTTATATTTACAAAGGTACACTCACCAGAGGTCCCTTCCATGGGGTCTGGGATACCGCCTTGGGAGGGTTGGGAGGGTACTTCAGTCAGGGTGAGAAAAAGATCCTGGCTGTTGGGGAGAACGGAGTGCTGTGTGCTCTCCGCAAGCTCGTCCTCCTCCTCCTCCTCCNGGCATGTCTGCGGCTCTGCACCGGACCTTCCGTTTGCTTCTTTGGTTTTCTGGTACACTTGTCTGAGCTCCTTAACTTTCACGCGGCACTGATATGAGTCCCTATTGTGGCCTCTCTCCATCATGCCCTTGGAGATTTTTTCAAATGTTTTTGCGTTTTGTCTTTTGGAACGTAGTTCTGCTAGCACGGAATCCTCTCCTCATATAGCGATCCGATCCGGTACCTCCCGTATGGTCCATGCTGTGCTCTTTTTCGATTCTCGTACTGCATGGTTACCTGTGCTGATGAGCTCTGCGTGGTCACCTGTGCTCGCCACGCTGGGCAAACAGGAAATGAAATTCAAAAGTTCACGGGGCTTTTCCTGTCTACCTGGTCAGTGCAGCCGAGTTCAGATTGCTGTCCAGAGCGGTAACAATGGTGCACTGTGGGATAGCTCCCGGAGGCCAATACCGTTGAATTTCGTCCACACTAACCCTAATTCGAACCGGCAATGTCGATTTCAGCGCTACTCCCCTCGTCGGAGAGGAGTACAGAAATCGATTTTAAGAGCCCTTTATGTCGAAGTAAATGGCTTTGTTGTGTGGACAGGTGCAGGGTTAATTCGATTTAATGCTGCTAAATTCGACCTAAACTCGTAGTGTAGACCAGGCCAAAGTAAGTCAAGTAGTTTAGTCTCCTTTGAGCTATAATAGTTTGGTCTGAGTTTGGTTGTTGGGTTTAGTGTGCATGTGCTGGGTAGTGTTGGTGGCTCGTGATATACAGGAAATCAGACTAGATGATCCAGTGGTCCCTTCTGGCCTAAATCTCTATGACTCTAAATTGAGGGAGCCTACCCTGGTGTAACATATGCATTGAGGGGGATCAGAAGAAAGTGTAAATTGCACTGGTTTAGACTCTTCTGAATTTGGCCCATAGATTCTAAATTGTAAAATCTCACAAAGTGCACAGCTATAAACTATCTTAAACTATATACATGCATCTTAATATAGGAAAATTAAAAAGACAGAGTGCCTAATCCTGCCAGTGGAATTTTTGCTACTAATATGAATGGGATTAGGATTTGAGTGTTTTATTTTTTTGTTTAGGTACCCCAACGAAATAGAATCATAGAAATGTAGGGCTGGAAGGATCCTTGAGGTCATCAAGTCCAGACCCTTGCACTAGGCAGGACCAAGTAAACCTAGACCATCCCTGAAGACCTTAGCATCTTTTTTGCTAACAATGCAAAGTGGGACTAGGCTTTGTAAAGTGCTCTTTACTTTAAGGAGAATGGCTATAAACAAAATAAAAATTGCCAAGCTCTTGATAATAATCTTGAAAAGGCAGAAGCTTTGTGGAGAGAATCTGGGATTTCACCTATGCCCTCAGACAATAAGAAGTGGCTTACAATGTCTTGCTGTTATGCAGAAGCTTATAATAAATCATTGGAGATTCTGATTATTCCACAGAAAAGGGTCTCTTGACCACGGAAAAAAGTAGTCTTGAATTGATAATGCCGAAGTTAACAAAATATTTTTCTGTTGCTAGGCTTATTTGAAAATCTGTATTCAAATAAGCTAGAATTTTAAAGGGCAGTGAAGTTTACATATGAAGCCTCACAGAAGGCTTATAAATCAGAAAGTTGAAAACAAAGTACCAAGTCTAATATCAGCAGGAGAATACAGAAGATAAAGTAGAACCAGAAGCTATGCAGTATTATTACTGATGCCTTTCAATGGAAAGGGTCTTATTGCGAGGTAAACTTTCTCTTTGAATGATTAGAACTGCTTTTTCATTCCTCTTCCTGGAATCTATATAGCTTCAAATTTATAGACCAAGATTTTCAAAAACTAGTAATTTTGAGTGCTTCAACTTTTGGGTGCCCAGCTCAAAGGGGCCCTGTTTTTTCAGAAAGTACTGAGCACCCACATTCCTGAGGATCAGAGCCCTCTTTGGTGTCTCAAGTTGGGCACCCAAAATGAAGGAACCTAAAATCACTAGTCACTTTTGAAAATTTAGGAATGGTCTGTTGAGATTGTTTTTATGTTTTGGGCTTCATTCTTAATACTGATCTTTAAGTTCTTAAAATCAGGGTGATCTTGGGTCACAGAAATATTCATACACAAGTAATGTGACATGGTATTGGGGTTTTGCCTGATCTTGATTTTGAACATATAGCATTTTGGAAATGCAATTTTTTGTTTGTTTGTTTGTTTGTTTTTGCAGTGCAGAGGTAAGTTTCAGGTCACCATATTTTATCAAAACATTTAGCTCATCTCAAAGTTCTTTAGACCTGACAAGACAGTCTTGTGGGAATAAAATTACTATTGAATATCTGAATTCTCCTTTGGCTTTAACATATTCCTAGAAATGACCAGGCCTGATATCAAAAGGAAAAGACCCCTGTTCCAATAATTTCTCCCTTTTAATCAGAGTTGAACCTAGGTGTCTTTCATCCCTGGTGAGTGCTCTAACCACTTGGATAAAAGTTATAAGGTGGGCACCATCACCACCCCCTCCCACATTTTGAATGGGACCCAATCCAGTAGGTGGCTGTCACATTCCAGCATGCAATCCAGACCAGTAAGGGGTTGTGTCACCACCTGCCCTGCGATCTTGGGTGCCTCACTAAACTTTGCTGATGTAGAGCCCAAAACTGGGCTACTAACAAACAGCAGGCAGGTCACACTTTGAGTGTCTGCATATATCTATAGTAGTGGTCCAGCACTCTGACCCCAGCAGCCTATCAGCAACATACCAGCCACACTCTGGCTTCCAGCAGCCTTGGTTACTACTTGCAGGGTGACTCCAACACACTCCCAGTCTCCTGGACAGTTAAAATATTATATGTCCGTTGCCCCTGTAAAGGGGCCATATCTAAGAGCCTGCTACTTTAACTACAAAGAGAGAGAGAGAGTTTAAGTGAGTTCAAGCATAAGGCATTAACGACAGAAATGGTTACAAGAGAAATAAAGATAAAATACTTTATAGTAGCTAAAACTTAACAAACTAGACTTGGTTCTAGGTAAAATCCTTACCACGTGTTCTCAGCAACAGGGCTGACCAAATTCTCAGGTCAGAACTCCTCCCAAACTCCAAAGGCTGGTTCCTTTGTCTTCTTAGGTGAAAAAGAGAGAGAGAGAGATCCTGGGATATTTTTGCCCCTCTCTCTTTTAGTCCAGCACCCTCTGAAATGCATTTTCCTGAGAGTTACCTCTAGAAAAAGTTCCTTCCCACGATGAGGATGGAGACATGGCATCTCGTGGTGAAAGACATTCCATGCTGTTTACTAACATGCCGATTGATCTGTTCCAGGGTCCCTTCATTGTCAAAGAATGGCCACTTGATGGGTGATTGCCAATCAACTTTGATGACATCTGGATAGAGACATTAGCTTGTCCTTTGTCTTTCAGGAACAGATTTACCCTCTCCCCAGGCTTATCTGGTAAACACATTTCAGTCATAATTTCAGTTTATGTTCCTAACTTTACATATGTTGTTGCTACATACCTTTCACCAGGATATTATTGACCAGCAAGTTATTAGTTTTCAAATGATCTCTCACAAGGCATATTTTGTACAAAAAATATTACAATGATGTGCGGGGTGTGAATACAGGTGGTACATTCAATCACAGAGGCCTCAGAACTTACCTACTGGATCAGGCCCCACATGTGAGTTAGGTGGGTGAATACCTGAGTTCCCCCAGTTCATGGATAGCTCTGAGGCTTAGGTGGGAGACCAATGCCCAGGTACCTTGAGTGATGCAGCAGTGCACATGCAAGAAGCAGAAACGTAAGCACTGAGTGAGTTTAGGCACCTCCAGGATTAGATGGGAATTTTGTGGATCACAGTGGATCCTAAAACTGAGCCTTTAGGTGCTAAACTCTGAGGTTTCAGTGCCTAAGTACCTTTGTGGACCTGGGTCCCTGTATAATGGAGATAATAACACTTCCCTCCATCGCAGGGATGCTACGAGGATAAATATATTAATGACTGTGCCAGGTAAGTACCTAAGATTGATAGGGGATGGGGAGATGCCACAGGCTTTTCTCCTTTCCTTCAAATTTTGGAATGGTTATCGGCTACAGCCCATCTTTCATTTGTGTTCTGCTGGAACCACGTGCAACTCTAGTGTAAGGAAATGCAATTCTGCTGGCTTCAACCGAATTTCACGCACTTACTCCAGCTCTTTGAAGCACATTGGATTTAGCCTTGCTACAGTGTGCAGTCCGGAACACATCCCATCACGTTGTGTGGGGGCAGGTGGATGATGAGAGAGGCAGAAATGTAGCTCCGTTGCCTGAGACATTTAAAACTACTGTATATGGGACAAAGGAAAACAAATCCTATGTCTAAACCAGGGGCGGCTCCAGGCAGCAGCGCACCAAGTGCGTGCCTGGGGCGGCAAGCTGCAAGGGGTGCCCTGCCAGTCCCTGCGAGGGCGGCAGTCAGGCTGCCTTCGGCGGCTTGCCTGCGGGAGGGCCGCTGGTCCCGCGGATTCGGCAGCAATTCGGCGGCGGGTACGCTGAAGCCGCGGGACCGAGGACCTCCCACAGGCATGCCACCGAAGGCATCCTGCCTGCCGTGCTTGGGGCGGCAAAAAAGCTAGAGCTGCCCCTGGTCTAACCACACGATAGAGAATTGACTGCTCCTTTGGACATGTGTCAGTACAGACGGTCAGGTGGGTGGGGAGAAATTTTAGCCAAATTATCAACAATTTTGAAGATGATTTTGGTTTTGCTGGTTTTCAGACTGGACCAATCACTCTTTTTTTTTCTTCTTTTTTTTTGAAATTCTTAATTCTCTAAAACAATTTTTCCAATTTCAAAATAGAAAATGTTAGTTTTTGAAAAAAAGAATTTAAGAAATTCCAGCATATGATTAAGCTCACCAATAAAAATTGAAAAGGGAAAAATTGGAGGGACCTAAACAGTGAAAACAAAAACAAGGTTTCGTCAAAAAACTGAAAATTTTGAGAAAGTCAAAATAATGTTTCAAACATTATCGTGTCTACCATTTTAGAATAATGGCCAAATTTCATCATATTTTCAAACACAAACATTTCAGACAACTCTAAATCCATGTCTTTCTGACATTTATGTACAGAGCATAGATAAAATATGACAAAATGCTTTAGAAATGCAAGCAACTGATGTGATGTGACATACGATACACATGATATCTCAGCTTTCATATAATGTGTAGATTGGATATTGTGGGGATCTTGTTGGCAAGGTTTTTCCATTTCTAATGTCTGAATCTCCGCATTTATAATAGCGAGAAAAACAATGAAGTCTCTGTCTCTTAAAATTCAGTCATTTTCCCCTTGCGAGTTTTTCACTCTACAGAATGTTTGATTAAAAAATAAACACATTTTATTTCACCTTGGGAAAACTGTATGTAGTGTGTTGTTTTGGCTTGGCCAGGGCTAGTCTGTAAAATATTTCCTACTTTGATCATTTCACTTTACCTCTGAGTACAATGTGGCTTTTTTGATTAGTGTCTTTATGATGGGTTCCTAGTATTGGGTAGCGGTTTGTATTACTTGGAGATAGTCTTCTAAAGAGCCTCTGGGACAGATAATTCACTGCCCCATAAGCAAAGGCTTAAAAACATTCAACGATCTTTAATAAAGTCCCAAGATTTATCTGCTCTGTAGGTCATTCTGCAGTCTGTACATTTCCTCTGTACAATTCTGACTACTTAGGCCTGGTCTACACTACGATGTTAGTTCGAATTTAGCAGCGTTATACCGAATTAACCTTGTACCCGTCCACACAACGAGGCCATTTAATTCGACTTAAAGGGCTCTTAAAATCGGTTTCTGTACTCCTCTCCGACGAGGGGAGTAGCGCTAAATTCGAACTTGCTGGTTCGAAGTAGGGTTAGTGTGGACGGAATTCGAAGGTATTGGCCTCCGGGAGGTATCCCACAGTGCACCATTGTGACCGCTCTGGACAGCAATCGAAACTCGGATGCTCTGGGCAGTTGGACAGGAAAAGCCCCGCGAACTTTTGAATTTCATTTCCTGTCTGCCCAGCCTGGTGAGCACAGGTGACCACACAGAGCTGAGCAGCACAGGTAGCGATGCAGGCCGACAACCGCAAACGAGCACCAGCATGGACCACACGCGAGATACTGGATCTGATCGCCATATGGGGAGAGGATTCAGTGCTCGCAGAACTGCGTTCCAAGAGACGGAATGCAAAGATCTTTGACAAGATCTCCAAGGGGATGATGGAGAGAGGCCACAATCGGGACTCCATTCAGTGCCGTATAAAGGTGAAGGAGCTCCGACAGGCCTATCAGAAGACGAAGGAGGCCAACGGACGGTCCGGGGCAGAGCCGCAGACATGCCGCTTTTACGATGAGCTGCATGCAATTCTCGGAGGGGCCGCCACCACTACCCCACCCCTGAGCGTGGACTCCGAGGAGGGGTTAATGTCTTCGTTGCATGACGAATCTGCGGACGGGGAAGAGGAGGAGGAGGAGGACGACGAACTTGTGGAGAGCACACAGCGCTCCATTCTCCCCGACAGCCAGGAGCTCTTTCTGACCCTGACAGAGGTGCCCTCCGAACCCTCCCAAGGCGGCATCGCAGACCCCCTGGAAGGGACCTCTGGTGAGTGAACCTTTTCAAATATCTCAAACATGGTTTAAAACAAGTATTTGTTTAATGATTAATTTGCCCTGGGGACTTGGGATGCATTCGCGGCCAGTACAGCTACTGGAAAAGTCTGTTAACGTGTCTGGGGATGGAGTTGAAATCCTCCAGGGACATCTCCATGAAACTCTCCTGGAGGTACTCCAAAAGCTTTTCCAGAAGGTTTCTGGGCAGGGCAGCCTTATTCCGTCCTCCATGGTAGGACACTTGACCGCGCCATGCTAGCAGCAAGTAATCCGGTATCATTGCTTGACAAAGCTTGGCAGCGTATGGTCCCGGTGTTTGCTGGCATTCAAGCAACATCCGCTCTTTATCTTGCTGTGTTATCCTCAGGAGAGTGATATCGTTCAGGGTAACCTGTTTGAGATATGGGAATGTAATTAGGGGGACAGAGGTGGCCCCGTTCCTACTGGGCTGTTTGCCTGTAGCTGAAAAGAAATCTTTCCCTGCAGTTAGCCAAGCGGGCGGGGGGGAGGGGGTGGATAATGTCGCTGAGTTTTTCGCGTTTGGCTAGCAGGGGTCTTCCCTGATACCAGCCACGTGGTGGGGGGAGGGGTAACGCGATCATCCAACAGAAGTGGATGGGGGGGCTAGTTTGCGATCTGCATGGATCTTCCATGGTACCAGCCACGTGGTGGGGGGAGGGGGTCATCCCACAGAATTGAATGGGTGGGTGGGGGCAAGTTATTATGTTATCTGATGCTGCACGGTAACAGGAAAACCGCAGCACGTAAAGGGCTTTGCTTGCTATGGGAAAGGAGGGCTCTGATTTAATGCAGAAGCAGCAGGACAGTGGCTTACCATGGCTGCATACAAGCCGAATTCTGTTGCCCGGCCCTGCGTCTGCTGTGATCTCTAACACCAAAGCCGCGGGCACTCAATATAAGATGCAAAAAGCGACCTTGTACATTGCTATGTAATGTGAAAAGTGTTCACCGTGAAAGAGTATAAGCATTGTTCTATAAAATGTATCTTTTTACATACTTCTCTCCTTTTTTTCCCTCCTACTGCAGCTGCAAATTCTTCCATCCTCCCGCCCCCAGCACGAAGGCTCTCCCAGATAAGGAGGCGAAAGAGGCGCACCCGAGACGATATGTTCTCGGAAATAAT
The DNA here is from genome assembly GCA_003942145.1 of Platysternon megacephalum. Classification (NCBI taxonomy): domain Eukaryota; kingdom Metazoa; phylum Chordata; order Testudines; family Platysternidae; genus Platysternon; species Platysternon megacephalum. Next base: position 3,740,409 of record QXTE01000046.1, read on the forward strand.
GCAGTCGACCCGGGATGAGAGAGCTAATTTTAACGATTGGAAGGAGACTGTATTGAAATTCCGTCAAGAGGCCAGTGACCGTGAGGAGAAGAGGGACCAGCGGGAGGACATGAGGGACCAACGGGAGGAGAAAAGGGATGAACGTGAGGAGAGAAGGGACGAACGCGAGGAGAGGAGGGACGCCCGAGAGGAGAAGTGGCGGGATGCAACGCTGGGGCTGCTGCGTGATCAGACAGACATGCTCCGGCGTCTGGTGGAGCTCCAGGAACGGCAGCTGCCGGATTACCGGGTGCCGCTGCAGCCCCTCTATAACCGCCCTCCCCCCTCCCCAAGTCCCGTAGCCTCCTCACCCCGACGTGTAAGAACGCGGGGGGGGAAGCTCCGTGCAACCTGCCAGTCCACCCCATTAGAGAGCCCGAGCAAAAGGCTCTCATTATTTTGAATGTTGTTCCTGCCCTGTTCCTTCACTCCTACCCTCCTCCCAAACCCCACCCGGACTACCTGGTTATTTCTCTCCCTATGTTCATTACCCCCCGTTAATAAAAAGTTCTTGATTTGTAATTTGAAAACGACACTGACTTTATTTTTTTTTAAATAAAACTGGGATCGAAGGGGGAAGGGGGAAGGGTGGGTTGCTTACAGGGAATGAGTGAATCAAGTGGGCGGGTTTTCAACAGGGACAAACAAACATAACTTTCACACAGGAGCCTGGGCAGCACTGAAACTTGTTTTCAGAGCTTCTCTGATGCGCACCGCTTCCTGGTGTGCTCTTCTAATCGCCCTGGTGTCTGGCTGCGCGTAATCAGCGGCCAGGCGGTTTGCCTCAGCCTCCCACCCCGCCATAAAGGTCTCCCCCTTGCTCTCACAGAGATTGTGGAGCACACAGCAAGCTGCAATAGCAATGGGGATGTTGGTTTGGCTGAGGTCCGAGCGAGTCAGTAACGAGCGCCAGCGACCTTTTAAACGTCCAAAGGCACACTCTACCACCATCCTGCACTTGCTCAGCCTGTAGTTGAACCGCTCCTGAGTACTGTCCAGGCTGCCTGTGTATGGCTTCATGAGCCACGGCATTAAGGGGTAGGCTGGGTCCCCAAGGATAACGATGGGCATCTCAACATCCCCAATGGTAATTTTCCGGTCTGGAAAGTAAATCCCTTGTTGCAGCCGTTTAAACAGACTAGTGTTCCTGAAGACGCGGGCGTCATGAACCCTTCCCGGCCATCCCACGTTGATGTTGGTGAAACGTCCCTTGTGATCCACCATTGCTTGCAGCACCATAGAAAAGTACCCCTTGCGGTTTATGTACTGGCTGCCCTGGTGCTCCGGTGCCAAGATCGGGATATGGGTTCCATCTATCGCCCCACCACAGTTAGGGAATCCCATTGCAGCAAAGCCATCCACAATGAGCTGCACATCTCCCAGCGTCACTACCTTTTTTAGCAGCAGCTCAACGATTGCTTTGGCTACTTGCATGACAGCAGCCCCCACGGTAGATTTTCCCACTCCGAACTGATTACCGACTGACCGGTAGCTGTCCGGTGTTGCAAGCTTCCACAGGGCTATCGCCACTCGCTTCTCAACTGTGAGGGCTGCTCTCATCTTGGTGTTCTGGCGCGTCAGGGCAGGGGAAAGCAAGTCACAAAGTTCCAGGAAAGTGCCCTTACGCATGCGAAAGTTTCGCAGCCACTGGGAATCGTCCCACACCTGCAGCACTATGCGGTCCCACCAGTCAGTGCTTGTTTCCCGGGCCCAGAATCGGCGTTCCACAGCAAGAAGCTGCCCCATTGCCAACATGATCTCCAAAGCGCCGGGGCCCGTGGCGCGAGACAATTCTGTGTCCATGTCCATGTCCGCATCACTCTCGTCGCCGCGCTGCCGTAGCCGCCTCCTCCTCGCCTGGCTTTTCTGGTCCTGGTTGAGCATAAACTGCACTATAATGCGCGTGGTGTTTACAATGTTCATGACTGCAAACTTGAGCTGAGCGGGATCCATCCTTGCCGAGGTACGGCGTCCGCTCAGTTCAACAAGGAAAAAAGGCGCGAAATGGTTGTCTTCCGTTGTTTTCACGTAGGGAGGGGGAGGATGTTCCCAGAACCGCCCGCGACAATGTTTTTTGTCCCATCAGGCATTGGGATATCGACCCAGAATTCCAATGGGCGGGGGGGACTGCGGGAACTCTGGGATAGCTACCCACAGTGCAACGCTCTGGAATTCGACGCTAGTCTTTTCTGCATGGACGCGCACCGCCGAATTAATCCGCTTACTGTGGCCGCGTACCATCGATTTTAAAAAATCGGTTTCATAAAATCGAATTCCGTAAATTCGGACTAATCCTGTAGTGTAGACGTACCCTTAGTCTTTTATGATACACTTTCAGTTCAGGGACTTCTTTCACTATGGAAGAGCATCAAAGAACAAAATCACTAAGTATTTTATTATTCCAGTCTGCTGCTGTGACCCCTATCAAAACTGGCATTGAGCTTATTGGATAAATACTCAAGTTTTTCATCATTTCTACAGTTCATTTTAAAACAGTATCCATGCCATTCTAGAACATTATATTTCCCTTAAAACAGCACAAAAACTGTGTAAGTCAGCAGTAACCTCATGATTGCAAGCCACGTATGTCTCTTGAGTCTAAGTATCATTAATCTTTTCTATCTTTCTTTGTCTAATACCAACTTTGAGAAACAGAATATTATTTTACATAGTTAACACGTAAACTTTGATAGTACTGTATAACTTTCATTCTCTTGATTGCAACTTCTACTCCTGCTTGAAACTGTGTGAAGTCGGGGGGGGAGGTGGGTTCTAGAAAATATTTATCTTTCTTTCAGTTTGAGAGATGGGAGAAAAACTTTTGTTTCACTCGTTTGATTAATCCGTCCCATCTCTCCATCTTCCTATTCCATCAGCTGACACAGTATAGTATAGAGTAGGGGTGGGCAACCTATGGCACGCGTGCCGAAGGCGGCACGCGAGCTGATTTTCAGTGGCACTCACACTGCCTGGGTCCTGGCCACCGGTCCGGGGGGCTCTGCATTTTAATTTAATTTTAAGTGAAGCTTCTTAAACATTTGAAAAACCTTATTTACTTTTCAGACAACAATAGTTTAGTTATATATCATAGACTTCTAGAAAGAGACCTTCTAAAAATGTTAAAATGTATTACTGGCACACGAAACCTTAAATTAGAGTGAATAAATGAAGACTCAGCACACCACTTCTGAAAGGTTGCCGACCCCTGGTATAGAGTGTTAGGATATAGATATTCAGGCCTGTCTGCAAAGGCCTATACTTTAAGAATGTAGGTGTATTCTTGTCACTTAGCTAGTTATAGAGGTATAAAAGAAAGAATCAAAATCACTGTCTGCCGGTAAAAGGGCCTTCTCTTACTGTGACAGTCTGAGGCCTTGTTCTTAGGCTAAGGCCTTTGGCTAAGCAGCAGAGGCAGCCATAATCTGGGAAGCGAACAGTCACATCCTCACATTCCAAACTAGTCACATTGAAATAAGGCAATCTGGGGCTGTTAGAAAGGTGATCTGATCTATCACCTCCAGATAAAGGGAAGAGCCTAGAAGATGTAAAAGGAAACTTAGTTTGATAGCATCCTGTCTGGCAAGAACTCACTTATCAATAGCTGGGATGTGAAATCCTCATTTCTGTATTGTTCTATCTCTGTAGTCTCCACTTCCCTATTGTTTGTCTGTATAATCTCTGTCTGGTTCTGTGATTGTTTTTGTCTGCTGTATAATTAATTTTGTTGGGTGTAAACCAATTAAGGTGGTGGGATATAATTGATTAAATAATTATTTTACAATGTGTTAGGATTGGTTAGTTAAATTTCAGTAAAATGATTGGTTACGGTATAGCTAAGCAGAACTCAAGTTTTACTATATAGTCTGCAGTCAATCAGGAAGTAAGGGGGGTGGGGGGAATGGGGTGGAGAAATTGGAATCATGTTTTGCTAAGGGGGAGGAATGGGAACAGGGACACAGGCAAGGCTCTGGGTGTCAGAGCTGGGAAGGGGGACACTGAGGAAGGAAACTGGAATCATGCTTGCTGGAAGTTCACCCCAATAAACATTGCATTGTTTGCACCTTTGGACTTGGGGTATTGTTGCTCTCTGTTCATGCAAGAAGGACCAGGGAAGTGAGCGGGTGAAGGAATAAGCCCTCTAACATACACCAGTGGTGCGCAACCTGCAACCCGCAGGCCGCACGCGGCCCGTCAAGGTAATCTGCTGGCGGGCCGCAAGACAGTTTGTTTACATTGACCGTCCGCGGATTACCTTGATGGGCCACATGCAGGCCGCAGGTTGCCCACCACTGGAATAAACACTGTCATTCTGTCTGTTAGAACTGTTAGTAGCAGCATTTAAAGTTCATCATGCCTTAGTTCCCATATAATATCTTAGTTCACATGGCAAGCTGCCTGGAGCGGCCACGCTCGGGGCAGACTGTTTAAAGCAGGGCACAAACCCCAAATTGGTTGTGTGTGCTATACTTAGATTTCACCAACCAAATATCAAGTGTGAGCTCCTCAAGCACTATAACAGCTTTAGCATGGCATCACAGACAGTCTCCTTGCATACTCTGGTCTATCGTGCCACCCAGGCAAGCCTGTCTTTGTAATAGATGGTTGCTTACACCAAAAATCACAACAATATTCAGGTTACTCCCAGTCCCAAAGGACCAGTCACTTACCCAGATCAGTTGCATCCTAGATCTCTCATCAAAGACAATGATTGTAGCCAATCCTGTAATAAACTTGCTAAAGATTTGTTAATTAGGAAAAAGAAATGGGAGCTATTTACAAGGTTAAAGCAGGTAAACAGACACACACACAAATGACTTTCAGTCTCAGATTCCAAGAGGTAATAGAAGCTGCTGTAATATTCAAGCTCTTTGGCCTGGGTTAGCCCAAGAGGTCTTAATCAGCTGGGGATCTCTTGCTTAAGAATCTTTGCCCCTCAGACTTCAAGCAACATGGAGGTACAGTTCCTTCTTTTCAAGGATTTTTATTCTCTTCCCCCAGTGTTCAAGCTGATAGGACGAGCCCACCTGCACGTCTCCTCTTTGTGGGTGTGCGGGGAGGAGCAATTAACACAGTCTTTGTTCTTGATGTTTCATAATGGCTCATTTGGTTCTTCTTGGTATGCAGGACCTAACACCACCTTAGGAAGCCAGCATTTCTACATTAATTAATGCTCCTTTCCTGTTTGATGACTTACAGGGTATGTCTACACTTCAGTTAGATACGTGCCGCTGGCCTGTGTCAACTGACTTGAGCTAAGGGGTTGTCTCATTGCAATGTAGACTTCTGGGCTTGGGCTGGAGTCTGGGCTCTAGGACCCTGCGAGGTGGGAGGGTTCCAGAGCTCAGGCTGAAGCCTGAGACTGAGAAGTCTACACTGCAATGAATCAGCCCCACAGCCCAAGCCACCTGGCACAGGCCAGCCACTGTTCTTTATTTGCAGTGTAGCTATACCCACACAATTACAGAGGTTTACAATGCAAACACTTGATATAACCTTATAACATGGGGTACAGCTGTTATAAGTAAGATTAATACATGCAGCATCCTACGTGCAGTTCACAAAGTCTAAACCCTAACACATTCTTCTTAATATCTATTTTAACAATGGTAACACACAGGTGAGCCAAACTCCAGCTATGCGTTTGTCAGTGTTTAGTGAGTCCTAGGGGCCTTGGCATGAGCTGGCATCTGGTCTGCCAGCATCACGTCACATATATAATATTTATTATATGTGTTGTATAGCCCATCCTCCCCGTAACAGTCAGGCAGCCCCTCTAAAGGTAGTTTAGGAATTGGGAAGGGCATGTGACTGGAGGGGCGAAGGGTCAAATGACCAACCAAGACTCTATATGAAGAAGCCAGGGGCTCAGGAAGGGAAAAGTCTTGAGTAAAGAGAGGCGTAGGCAAAGGCTTGGCAAAGGCTAGTGCTAGGTAGTAAAGATCTCCAGGAAACAGACAGGCAAACTAGTTAGTGGAAGCTGAGAGAGTCCTGCAGAAAGTAGGGCTTGAGAGAGAACCTGGGAAGGGTTGGAGTATTCATAGAAGGCCCAGGAAAGAGGCCTTAGGAGGGTGGGCATTGAGCAAGAGTGCAAATGAATGCACCTGCCCAGCAAGGAGCTGAGGGAAAGTCCAAGATTAGAAGGAGTTCAGACAGGTGAAGCAAGGGTTCTGAGTATTTGGATATTTTCTTCTTGCTACAGTGTCCCTGACCTGGAATCTAGAGTAGAGGGAGCATTTGGGTTTCTGTACAATGTTACCTGGAAGCGGGGTGTGGAAAGTCTCCATAGTACAGCTCTGCTTCCTAGGGGAGGATAATCTGATACCTTGTGGGAAAGGACTTTACCACCCCAGATGAGCCCTAGGAAAGGATGAACAACCTGAACAGCCCAAGGATGGCAAACCTGAGCTAACAGGATGAAAAATTGAATTTGTTTGTGAGCTTCTTCTGTTAACTCTGGGAGGGGTGGACATTTATGATGGGCAAAGGGCTAAGTCACCTCACATGTGCTGGCAGATGGAGGACCACCACAGGAGGAAACAGGGAATCTACCATGTCAGGGGAAACTGAGGCAGAGCTGTGACTAGAAGCCAGGAGAGGTAAGTCCATCTTAACACTCCTGTCACCTTCATCAGCAGTATCTGAGTGCCTTGCAAGGATTTAAATAATCTTCCTACTTCTCATGGAGAAATAGCTTGAGTAGTTTATAGTTTGTGTGTGTTTTCTGTGTTTGTGTCTGAAGAATTTACGGAGCGAATCCTAAATCAAAGAGATGAGTTTATATTTAGTAATGAACAGAAGTTTGGTGGTCAGTCTTTTCTGGCACTGAGCTCCATTGCTTTGGTCTGGCTTCAGTGAACTTTGTCTTCTTTACTCATGTGCCTTTCCCTAGTAGATGGCAGTTTCATGTTCCTCTGGAATGTAGTTGTTGTGGGAGAGAGATCTCTTTGCTAGGTAGGGCAAGTCCCATGGTAGTGAAGGTCAGGACACAATATCAGCACTGAGACTGTGAACTGCATTGTATAGTCAGTAGAGCAGCAAGGGTTCAGCATGATCTCTTTGCCTAAACCAGTGGGTCTCTGTGACGGGTTGGTTCACAGAAACCCACTTGGGAGCTGCCAGCTGATGTGCAAAGGCTACCTCTGGTTCTATTCTCCCCTGCCAGCTACTGGTGGTTCCAGCACTCAAAGTCTTGCTGACAGCCAGACACACCCATCTGCTCCAGACACAGACCAGAGTCTGAACCACCTGTCCCAAAGCTGCAGGGTTTAACTGAGAACAGCTCACAGAAGTCTGCTTGCCTTTAACACTCAGATGCCCAATTCCCAATGGGGTCTAAACCCAGATAAATCCGTTTTACTCTGTATAAGCTTTATACAGAGTAAACTCATAAATTGTTCGCCCTCTATAACACTGATAGAGAGATATGCACAGCTGTTTGCTCCCCCAGGTATTAATACATACTCTGAGTTAATTAATAAGTAGAAAGTGATTTTATTAAATACAGATAGTAGGATTTAAGTGATTTCAAGTAGTAACAGACAGAACAAAAGAAGTTACCAAGCAAAATAAAATAAAATACGCAAATCTATGTCTAATTGCACTAAATACAGATAAGATCCTCACCAGTTCCAAAATGTTCTCTTTTACAGGCTAATCTTCTTTTAGCCTGGGTCCAGCAATCACTCACACCCCCTGTAGTTTTCAGTTTCCTTCAAGTGTCCTGTGGGGGTGGAGAGGCTCCTTCTTTAGCCAGCTGAAGACAAAATGGAGGGGTCTCCCACAGGTTTAAATAGACTGTCTCTTGTGGGTGGAGACCCCCTCCTCTCCCTCTGTAGAATCCTGTCACAGAATGGAGATTCGAAAATCACATGGGCAGGTCACATGCCCATGCATGACTCAGGACTGCAGGTAGCAGCCATTACCCACATGCTGCCTTGAACGTCCTCAGGTAGACTTCTGATGTGGATTGGAATCTTCCAAGCTCTTTTGTCTGTTAAGTGCCCCCTGACTGAACACCTAATTTGCACATTCCTTTCCCAAGAAGTCATCAAATGTTCTAACTGAGGCCCCTTAGGAATCAAGCAATTACACAGCCAATGTTCATAACTTTGAACACACAAATGGTGCCTGCATACAACTAGGGTGAACATAACTAGTAGATCATAACCTTTACATAGATATGTACCTGGCACAGGCAGCACAAAACATATTCCAGTTATGTCATATTCCCACAAAGCCTTATGGGAGGTACCGTCACAGTCTCAAACTTTTTTACTGGTGACCCCTTTCACATCGCAAGCCTCTGAGTGCGACCCCCCCCCCTAATAAATTAACCACCCTTTTAAATATATTTAACACCATTATAAATGCTGGAGGCAAGCGGAGTTTGGGGTGGAGATTGACAGCTCATGACCCCGCGACCCCCTGAGGGGTCCCAACCCCCAGTCGGAGAACTCCTGGCCTAAACAAATGAGCTGCTGCATTTTTTACTAGCTTGAGCTGCTTCTGTGTGTGATTTCAAGATGAGCTACAATAATCGAGCCTGGAGGCCATAACAGAATGGCAAACTGTGGCTGGGTCTGTTTTGGATAGGATAAGTAAGATGCAGACCGAAACAGGCAGTTTTTACCATCATAGCTATTTGGACAATACTGACAAGTCCAAAAGGATTTAGTAGCTGTGGACTGATCTAATCTGAGGGCAGCCAGAAGGGAACATGAGATGCCTTCTGTAGGATGTCATACAGGAGACAAGCTCTTTGACAAACTTCCTTCTTCCTATCAGCATCACCTTAGTCCTCTCTGAGAACTTGTCTAGATTAGGGAAATTTGCAGTGGTGTCTCTCCATTTATGTAACACTTCCCTAATCTAAACAAGCCCAGAATTCAGCTTTAGGCAGCAACTCATCAGCCAGACCCCGTTTTCAGCTAGGCACTAGGAAAACTGAGTGTTTACTTTTACATAAAGTTGAGGCAGACATGAGTGAGCACCATGTCTGTACTGCTAGCACTTGTGCCAGCATTGTCTCACCAGCTCTCACAACTGCTTCTTAGAGCTGTTGAAGAATATATGGCAGAGGACTGTGTGTGATATCCACACCCTATTTACACACATGAGGCCTATTTACACACACTCTGCAGTCCTTGTGTTGGGGAGCACTTAGTCTTGTTGACTTCAATCAAATTACTTGTGTGTGCTACGCAACACGAGTAAAAGATGCAGAACTGGCTCCAATTTTTGTCCACTTTGAACCAGCCTGGCTTCAGCCTGCACCATCATACCTAGAAAAACAGATGCTCAAGCAACCTACTGTTCAGTGTGTTACACACTGCCTCTGCCTTGCACAGTCAGTTTGAATGCTGTAGTTAAACCAAACCAGTCTTGTAGGACCCAGGCTATAAAAATTCAAATGCTAATTCAAAACCTCCCTGATACCCAAGTAGTACAGGCTGCACACCAGAGTGCACAGCAGGGAGCAGGGTCCTTTGGAAGGGGGTGCAGACCAGTGGAGAGAGGGACCCTTGAGTGAGGCCAGCAAGGAATGGGAGCCAAGGAGAGGGAGATGGTGTCAGGAAAGTAGAGGCTGGGATGTGCTGGTGGGAAGGACTCTTGATGTAGGAGCATGGTCTTTGCATTGGGGGGGATGACTTGTGTGTAGTGGGGACCTGGGCATAAGGGTGAAATAAGAACTAGGAGCCTTAGTGGGGTCACGTTGGGGTCAGAGTCTGGAGCTTGTGTGGAGATGCCTCAGTGTGTCAGGGGAGAGGAGAGAGGTTCTGGAGCCTCAGAATGGCAGGTGCCTGAAGGGATCAGAGGATAACAGCGCAGCAGCAAGGTGAGAAGAAGAGGAAGTAGCTGTATAGAGGTAGCAAGGCCAGTGCAGACTGTCCCTGCCTGTAGCCTGTTGTGTGAAAGGGTTTACAGCAGCACTACTACTGGAGTCTGTGTAAACCCTTCAATCTGTGAGAGCTTGCAGCAACCTGGTGTCTTCTCCACCCTAAAGCAACCTCAGGGGGCTAGATTCACAAAAAAGACTTAGGCACCTAAACTGACACTTTAGGTGCTTAAATACCAGAATCCCAGACCCCACTGGGATTCACAAAACCCCCTCTCAGCTGCCACTGATGCCTAATCTCTCCCAGGAGCTACGTTTCTGCCTCTGAGTGTGCACACTGCTGCTCACTCCAGGTGCCCAGCTGCCTAAGTCCCAGTGCAATGCATGAACCAGGGGATGATAGGCATTCCTCTGCCTAACTTGCCTACAGGGCCCAATCCGGTAAGCAGGCTGAGTGCACACCTACCAGATCAGGGCCCCATAGGTGAGCTCACACAATATCTGTGGGGGAGGAGGATGACCTCCCTCCTAATTATGAACCAAGTGGCTATGGCACTCACTTGGGATGCGGGAGACCCTTGGTTCAAGACACCCCCTGCCACCACCTGAAGGAGAAAAGGGATTTAAACAGGGGTCTGTCACCTCTTAGGTGAGTGCCCTAACCACAGGACTATAGAATATTCTGATGTACCATTCCCTCAGGCTCTCCTGTTAAAGCTGTTCCACTGTGAATCAATAATTTAACATTGCATTGGAGCAGAGGGACTGGATCCTGGGTCTCCCACATTAGTGCCCTAACTACCAGACTACAGAGTAATTTTCATGCTTGTGCTATTTCTCTCTCTGGCCCAATAAGACTTTCATTATTTATTCACAGTGGAACAGGAGAGACTGAAGAAGCCCCACCTGAGAATATTCCATAGCCCAGTGGTTAGGGTGCTTACCTCGGAGGTGACAGAGTGTGGTTCAAATCCCTTATCCCCCTCCAGGCAGTGGGGAACTTGAACCAGGGTTCTCCCATCTCCCAGGTGAGTGCCCTAACCACTGGGATGAAAGTTATGAGTGAAGTGGTGGTGCTGCTGCTGCTGCTGCAAAAATGGCATAGGAACCTAACCCAAAGAGAGGGTTTGCAACTGAAAATCCCAAGCAGAGGGAGGTGCCTTCCGCCAGCCTAGATTTAGGAACTGAACTCCCTAAGAGGGGGAAGGCTTAGGCCACACCCCTGAGCTTGGCACCTCCCACTGGGGGGGGAGCCGCATAGCAGGCCGGCTTTTATGAATTGCATTCAGAGGTGCCTATCTCTATCCCTCTCCCTTCTTTGAATAGGTGCCTAGGTACCTACTTCAGGCCTTGTGAATCCGAGTGACTTTCTCAGCGCCTGAAAGGTGTGGTGACGCTCACCGTCACCATGCCTAAGTTCTTTTGTGAATCTTCTAGCCCAGGGTGCTATGCTCTGGCAGGAAGGACTAGCAGCCTGCAGCTGTACATCTTGACTCTCTCTCTGCTACTGTTTCCCAGCTACTGAACAGCCCATCCAGAAATGAGCCTGCCACTGAGCTGGGGAAGCACCACTAAGGGTGCATTTATACTGCATGTGTCTTTTGGCGGTGTGTAGAGTACATGCTCACATATCCCCCTTAGTATGGGTATGCATAGCAGTGCAGCCAGTGACAAATAGCACACTAAAGACACACCTGACGGGTGTGAGTATGTATGAGAGTACATAATGTACACTCTTTAGTTGCCCAGCCATACCTCCCTGTCTACCCTGCCTCCCTGCTGCTGGAGCATCTCTCTTTCTCTTCTGCAGAAAAAGACTCCCCCAGCACGGAAAGGTTCTGGCAGGTGGGAGGCAGCAGGGAAAAGCTGTCAGCTCCCCGCTGCCAGAGCCTTTCCTCACCCACGGGAAAAGATTCTGGCAATGGGGAAAGGCTATGGCAGGGGGAGGCAGCAGGGAAAGTCTGAGCTTTCCGGAGCCTTTCCTTGCCTCTGAGCCTTTCCCTTTGCAGAGCCTTTCTCTGACACCTGTAGCTACACACCCCAGTGTGGACACAGGATGCTTTTTAGTGCCGCTTGTAGCTATGCATATGCTACATGCTGCTGCCAGTGGTGTGTGGTGTAGACATATCCTAAAGGAACAGGAGGCCTTGCCATGGAGAGACAGGAAGGAAATGGATCCCACCACCCTCCCCTGCCAGGGTTATAGAGGCCCCTCCACTGGTTCTCGGAGGGAGGGAAGAGGTAGGGAAAGGGGGGGTGTAGTCTTGAATGGCGAGATTGGGGAGGGCGATTTAAAATAACCAGCGGGGAAGAGGCTGGGAAATGCTATGGAACAGACAATATAAAGGGGAAAGGAGGATATTGGAAGTTAAAGTCAGAAATGTTTTATGTAGATGAGAGAAGCCACTGTGTGACAGATTTATGTTACCAATCTGCCCGGGACATCAGGTGATCAGGCTGAAGCTGCAGGATCCTTAGGGGAGGAGACGGAGGAGCACACGAAGTGACTAAATTTTAAAGCTTTATTAATAAAATAATAAAATAACAGCGGAGAGTGCTGGGGGTTCCCCACATCACTCAGAGGAAGGAAGAAAGCGTTAGTGCCCCAAGCTCTAACCCACTTTCATACTCACACCCGCACTACCCAAGCCTGGGTGTAACGTAAGAAGAAGAGGGGGAAGGATGGACGGGAGTTCTTGTCCCGTGCATGGGTCGTCCAGGGTCCGCTGTTGATCTCCAACTTGCTTTGGGTCTCAGGAGTGTTTTTAGGTCCTGGGTTCTTTTGGGGGCGTTTCGTTCAGGGGCCTCTGTTCCTTGTGCTCTTTGTACCATTCCAAACCGGCTTTATGTGGCCTCCTCCGCTTTCCCAAAACACACCGGCTCCAGGGACCAGAGACTTAGTTTTTCTCCCTCGCTGGCCTTCGCCGTCTCGCTCATTTTTGCAATCTCCGCAGTCCTGCTCAGCTTAGTTCTCCTTTTCTCATGGCTGGCTGGGGTTGGGTAAGATATGAACGCAGCTGCAGACTTCTTGCCGATTGCCGTAACCTTGGACTGGGGCCAGCGCCTTATCTTCGGACTGAGCTAGCTGAAGTGTCGAGTTAACCTGTTCTCTGCTCTCTTCCTCCCTCCCCCTTCGGCCTCTCGCAATCTGCAAAGGAATCTTCCACTCCACACTCATACCTTTAACCCTTCCCAAAATGCCTTGCGATGCTTACAACAGCGTTAGCAACGTACAATGCTGATCTGCCTCCCCAGGGGACCACCTGAGGGTCATTGGGCTGTGACAACTGTGGTCCTTGGAGAAAAACCTAAATACTGTACTTCTTCAACAATTGGTGTGAGGAAAAACACAAGCTTTTTTAAAAAGGGCTCAGGATAAGAGAGAGATATACAAGGAAAATGAGGGATGGAAAAACAAGAAGAAGCAAGGAATTCTCAGGAAAATTTTTTTTGCTTTTAAAATTTTAAATAGCTACGTTAGTAATATGCTGTTGTATTTTTCCACTTCCCCTACAGTTTGCACAATATAATCCTCTTTGACCATCCGAATCAATCTCACATATTTATGCATAAAGATGCCTACCCACAGTGAAATATCCCCAGTCCCTATTGCTCCATTGTCACTGGCTCAGTTTCAGTCTTGTATATAATTGTATATAATTGCTATTCTTCTCTGACCAGAAGCAGGAGCAGATAAGGAAATAAGAGACTAGGGGTGTGGTATGGGAAAAAGAGGTAGTCTCACAGTTCCACCCTAAGACGTGACTATAAAAATTGCATTGAGGTGTCATAGCTAAGGTTACAAACATAGTTTATATTATTGTGGGGTTTTGTCTTTTAAACGTTTTTATATTTGACACTCCCCTACAAATAAGACCCAAAGGCATGGACAGTGGAGTCACTAATACATGTCTCAAGTAGTCTAGAGTCAGCATGTGGTCTCGTGCTTCACAACAGATGGTGAGTTCTGGTCGTCAGTTTTTCCATTGCAATGTACAGCTCAGAGCAAGTGATTAGTTAAAGCATTATAGCCTCACTTGGGAATTCTCTGTAATTGATCACCTTCTCCCATTCACTCATGATATAACTGTAAGCACTATACAATACCCTGCCCTTCTAAGTAGAATGCAGTGTGCTAGATCATCAACTTGTATAAATTGTCCTAGTTCATTTGAAGTCATTTGAACTATGGCAGCTGAGGATCTGGCTGCATGTGTTACATAAGCTCAGAGGCTTGGTACTCTGGCTTCTTATCACTGTGGTTTCTATTAGGGCTTATCTACACACTCTTTGTACCACTATAACTGTATTGGTTTAGAAACCAGTATGGCTAAAGAAGTACAACTCCCTAGTATGGGAATAATTATACCTATATGAAGGTGTTATATTGGTATAGCTTATTCCCATGAATTTAAACTGATATAGTTAGAAGTACAGCAACTGTTTTTAGACTAACTGTTATTCTATGTTTAATATGTGTGAAATTATTATTTATATTTCTGACTGAAGTCCATACTAAATATTTTTAATATGATACAAAAACCTGGGTTTTATAATATATATAGTCATCAGAAAGAGAGTAGGTATTAGATGCAAATGATATGTTGTTCTAGGACATCTAAATATGTAATAAGGTTTGTCCGTTGCTCATAAAAGAGCAATAATGTTCTTAAAACTATTTACTGAATATATTAGAACTTTCAGGTTCTCTGGAAGTTTTTACTGAAGCTGAAAGGTATAGAAGACAGGAGTTGTAACTTTTCAGAATACTAGAAAAAGTGACTTAAGTGGAGAAGAAAGTGGTTTAAAAATTGGTTTAAAAATTAAGAACAGTTGGTGGTTACTTATTTTATTCTCAAAGGCAGAATTGAATCTCTTATGGACATGGCATTTTTAAAGAGCAGTTGTATTAACTCCAGTAACTTGTGCATATTACAACTCAGTACTTCCATTTTACCTATCTGAATTCCAACTGCAGGGTCTATTGTCTATGGTAGTGAACTTTCATCTAGATACTTATAGAATCCCCATCATCAGTATCTGAGTGCCTGTTGTGTAGCACTTAAAACTGCCACATTCCACCCTGTAAGAGGCTGGATTTCAGTTGCTAGTGAAGCTAGTCCTGTATAGATTCATGGAGGATAGGTCCATCAATGGCTATTAGCCAGGATGGGCAGAAATGGTGTCCTTAGCCTCTGTTTGCCAGAAGCTGGGATTGGGTGACAGGGAATTGGTCACTTGATGATAACCTGTCTGTTCATTCCCTTTGGGGCACCTGCCATTGGCTACTGTCAGAGGACAGGATACTGGGCTTGATGGATCTTTGGTCTGACCAAGTATGGCCGTTCTTATGTTCCTATATTCTTATATTTATAACTGGCAGCATGCTTTGGGATCCTTTCAGGATTGAAGGTTGCGTGTAAGTGCAGTTTCCCACTGCTGTTTTTTGTGGGACTGAAAGAAATGAATATAAGATGGTGCTAAGCTCTTATACTCAGTCAGATTTGGTCAAGTGAAATAAAAGCAAAATGCATCCTAAGCTGATCTTAACACTTTCAATGCCCTTACAAACTTAGATGCTTCTCACCATAGGCTGGCTGGTTGCTCTTCAGTCAGGCTCTCCCCTTTGATCAGCGCTTCAGTCGCTTGGTGGTGGTGGAAGAGAGAGGAAGAGCATGGCAAATGTCTCTTCCTTTTATCATGTCCTTTCCTCCCTCTTGGCTTTGCCCCCTCTTCCCCCTTCAGAGTCAGGTGAGCATTACTGAGTCTCTCCAAGCAAGGTTGAGCAATTCCCCTGGGGTGGCCTCATGCAGGTGAGTCATTGCATTGTAGCTCCCTTGCTGGACAGTGGCTGTTGATGGGTTGTTTGACACCACGCCCGGGTGTTGGTTACTTTCCTTGCTGTTGCCTCTGGGGAGCTAATATCTGGTTGATTCCCCCAATTTACAGCATGTTTTAGTGACAACCATACTACACAATTCTCATAACTTCATATGCATTAATGATTTACATATATGGATAGAGAAATGACTTTCAGCAGATCATAACCTTTTCCCTGATACCTTACAAGGCATGCTTTATACGTAAGATCATGATTATATGAAAATTAGGAATATGGGGGTTACAGTACTCTCCCCCAAGGTATAGAATGTCACAGTGATCTTCATTTCTGACTTGAGAAATCACTGGAGTTTTATATCTTCTTCTTGTCTTCAAGAGTGAGGCACCTCTTGTGGTCTCATAAATAACAAATACTAGGACCTGATTTTTCTCAAAGTTACATCAGTCTCACAGCAAACTACAATGAGTTCAGAGGCTTTACTTTTGACTCTGAAAGTAAGAAGAGAATCAGACACCCATTTACTAGCCATGACACCAGGCACCAAGACAGAGGCCGATATGTTTGGCAAGGAGGCTGGGAGAAGTGTGCAGTTGCTGAAATTGTAAAAATGACAAGAGAAAAGAAGCTGAAGGAATATTATATATGTTGGGCCAGATTCTGCTCTCATTTGCATCGAACTATTGTTTTTTATTTGTAATGGTATGGGGCCTTTATTCATTTTACAAAATATGCCTTTCTGATATTTATGGCGTATATGTTTGACTTACACATCTATGCATAAAATAAGTTTCTCCATTTGTTTCTAAACATAAGGCCAGATCCTTAACTTGTGTGAATTGCCACATTTCATTTGAAGTCAATGGAGCTACAGAGTTAACACCAGCTGGACATCTGCTCCATAGTCTCTCAAGAACACTTTATCAGAATAAATACAGACCTATTAAATACTGTGTACTATTGACCTTTGGTTTCGTGCCTTATACATTTTTGATAAATCTTCAATCCATCAGATAAGAATCTGGCATCAAATATTGAAATAGTTCTCCTTTATAGCTGATTGCTTTTGATCCATATGACAGCTCCTCACTCATATGTAGGTATGACCATGCAATCCTATTAAACAAAGTTAAAGTGTTCTTTGCCTTTATTACAATAAATGCCTCTCTCCATTCAGTAAGTAAGTTATCATTAGCTAGGGTGTGTGGTGTGGTCATGGGTGTAAAGTAGAGATGGGTCCGAGTTGCAAAATTCAGATCCAAAACCAATGTTCTGGAATGTGTGGGTCAGAGTTCTGATGTGACTTGCCAAAAAAACTCAGATCTAGATGATCCAAAGTTTCCCAGAGTTCAAGAGTGTTTGGGTCCAGGATGTGTTTAGAATAATTTCTAGTGTAAACCAAGGAAAACAAGTATAGGAATCCTTGGGGCTACAAGAGGGATGTACCTCACACATACACACACCCGGGCTCCCCACCATCAATAGAAACTTTCATTGCCTCCTTTAAGGAGGGCAGGCTGCTTGCTCCTCTCAAAGAAGCCCTGGTACAGCCTATGGTCAAGAAACAATCCCTTGACATTGACTACCCAGCCCATTGTTGGAATTCATTGACCTGAGGGCACACTGCAGGGCTCATCATCTTACGGAGGAACCTTCTGGGAGGGAAATGTGGCTTCCGGGCTGGTAGTTAGGGAGGGTTGAGTATTTCCGTTTATCCATGTGGTACAGTTTATAGCTTTGTGGGATTGATGTGGTTCTCTTAATTTACATAGATTTTGTTTTTAA
Source organism: Platysternon megacephalum (assembly GCA_003942145.1). Classification (NCBI taxonomy): domain Eukaryota; kingdom Metazoa; phylum Chordata; order Testudines; family Platysternidae; genus Platysternon; species Platysternon megacephalum. The sequence continues at coordinate 3,757,907 of QXTE01000046.1, forward strand.
TTATTTAGGATGTCTTAAAGTGTGAGGCACCTGTTGTGGTCTTATAAATAACAAATACTATATTTTGGTATCCTAAACATACGCTGTGTTAAATTGTTACATACAGTATGTGGAAAAGATCCTATTTTGGAAGCTGCAGCAACAAACAGTGCTCTGGCTTAATTCCAGGCCTTTCAGCTCTGATTTTATTGCAGCAGGCAGTAGTGCCAACACACAAAAGAATGTGCTAAGCTGGTGATGATGCACTTATAACATGCTCCCACAGTACTTACACCTCTTTATCACTGACTTTCTACAGGAGAGCTGGAACACTGAAATTGTTTTCGATGTGGCTCATCTACAGTGTGGGCATTTTCCTGTCTGTCACAGACACTGAAACCATCTCACTAGAGATGAATTGCTTACTGAGACTTGAGCAAGTCTAGCTGCAAGAGAAATTTTTGAGTACAGACGGTCCCCGACTTGCGTAAGTCGAATTTTGCATAAGTTGGGAACGTATACCCGACAATTACACGCAAAAAAAAAAAAAGCTTATGGAACTTACGGAACTTTTTCCATAAGTGCGGATTTCCATACGTTGGGTTTGCGTAACCCGGGGAGCATCTGTATATTATGGTGGTGCCCTTCAGGCTCCTATAGGTTCAGCATATACATTGTATTCAGGGGGCTGGCTATTAAAGTATGCTTGAACAGAAACAGGTTAAAGAAGGGGCCAGATCATGTGTGTACATGTACCCTTACACATATATTTTGATTTGACAAATTAAAAAATTCTTAGCAAACTGAAAACAATGGGCGACACATTCTCTCCTAGTAATACTTGGCATTCTTCAACCTTTTTTCCAGTTAGCCAGCTCAAGTAAATGAAATGGAGAACATGGAGACACAAATTAAAGCCAGCTATAATCATTAGGCACCCAAATCAATATTTGCCTACCAAAAGGGATGTTCATTTCAGATATGCTTGAGCACTCCCAGTTTCCATTGACTAAGATTGAGGCAACTTTTATTTAGGAGTTCAAATGTGGATTTAGGTGTTGAATTCTCAGCTCCCAGTCCATTGTTTAGACTACTAGAGATCTTTCCTTCTTTTTGCCTACTTATAACTTAGAGAATAGAACCAGCCTTTAGTATAATGTTTACTGCTAAAAATAACTTAAATACGGCTAAAATGCACTGTTTTAGTGTTTTGGCATCTGCATGGAAAAACAAAGTGAAGATTATTGCAAGGCTTATGGAAAGTCTCCTAGCTGCTGGTAGGTATCTCCTCCCTGATATCAGTACTAGACTGAAGTGAAGATCATGAGGCTGCTATGCGTTATTGTCAAAACTACAAGATGCTAGTTCTGGGAAAGAGGTCCAAGCTCTTTCCAATCAGCGCAGGTACTGATATGGTATAGTTTATTTCTGAAAATCCTACAACAGTAAGTATCTATTTCTCTTTGACTGGCTAAAGTGCTTATGTACACAAGTACTCCAATCAAAACAATGGGGGCTGGCCCCATCAAATCCACTTCTTCCCCATCTCAAGGTCCAAATCCTCTACAGAAGAATGCACCAAAGTGCTCAGAGGGTGGGGGGTAACAAAAGCTGCTTTGAAAAAAAGAGAGAAAACACTTGAAACAAGCACATCAGCTAAAGCACATCAGTTCCCATGTCATGAACAGCTGGTGCAGAGCTACTGCACTGACACTCAAAAAACAATTACCCGTCAGTGCTTCACAGAATCATAGAACTGGAAGGGACCTCAAGAGGTCATCTAGTCCAGTCCCCTGCACTCATGGCCGGACTAAGTATTATCTAGACCATTCCTGACAGGTGTTTCTCTAACCTGCTCTTAAATCTCCAATGATGGAGATTCCACAACCTCTCTAGGCAATTTATTCCAGTGCTTAACCACCCAGACAGTTAGGAAGTTTTTCCTAATGTCCAGCCTAAACCTCCCTTGCTGCAATTTAAACCCATTGCTCGTTGTCCTATCCTCACAGGTTAAGAAGAACAATTCTTCTCCCTCCTCCTTGTAACAACCTTTTAGATACTTGAAAACTGTTATCATGTCTCCTCTCAGTCTTCCCTTTTCCAGACTAAATAAACCCATTTTTTTCAATCTTCCCTCATAGGTTTTCTAGACCTTTAGTCATTTTTGTTGCTCTTCTCTGGACTTTCTCCAATTTGTCCACATCTTTCCTGAAATGTGGCACCCAGAACTGGACACAATACTCCAGTTGAGGTCTAAACAGCACAGAGTAGAGCAGAAGAATTACTTCTTGTGTCTTGCTTACAACACTCCTGCTAAGACATCCCAGAATGATGTTCACTTTTTTTGCAACAGTGTTACACTGTTGACTCATATTTAGCTTGTGGTCCACTATGATCCCCAGATCCCTTTCCACAGTACTCCTTCCTAGGCAGTCATTTCCCATTTTGTATGTGTGCAACAGATTGTTCCTTCTTAAATGGAGTAGTTTTCACTTGTCCTAATTGAATTTCATCCTATTTACTTCAGACCATTTCTCCAGTTTGTCCAGATCATTTTGAATTTTAATCCTATCCTCAAAGCACTTGCAACCGCCAACATGGTATCGTCTGCAAACTTTATAAGTGTACTCTCTATGCCATTATCTAAATCATTAATGAAGATATTGATGTACCCAGAACTTATCCCTGCAGGACCCCACTCGTTATGCCCTTCCAGCATGACTGTGAACCACTGATAACTACTCTCTGGGAATGGTTTTCCAACCAGTTTTGCACCCACATTATAGTAGCCCCATTTAGGTTGCATTTCCCTAGTTTGTTTATGAGACGGTCATGCGAGACAGTATCAAAAGCTTTACTAAAGTCAAGATATACCACGTCTATCGCTTCCCCCATCCACAAGGCTTGTTATGCTGTCAAAGAAAGTTGTCAGGTTGATTTGACACAATTTGTTCTTGACAAATCCATACTGACTGTTACTTATCACCTTATTATCTTCTAGATGTTTGAAAATTGATTGCTTAATTATTTGCTCCATTATCTTTCCGTGTACAGAATTTAAACTCACTGGCCTGTAATTCCCCGGGTTGTCCTTATTTCCCTTTTTATAGATTGGCACTATATTTGCCCTTTTCCAGTCTTCTAGAATCTCTCCCGTCTTCCGTGACTTGTCAAAGATAAGCGCTAATGGCTCAGATACCTCCTCAGTCAGCTCCTTGAGTATTCTAGGATGTATTTCATCAGGCCCTGGTGACTTGAAGACATCTAATTTGTCTACATAATTTTTTACTTGTTTTTTTTCCTATTTTAGCCTCTGATCTTACCTCATTTTCACTGGCATTCACTATATTGGACATCCAATCACCACCAACCTTCTTGGTGAAAACCGAAACAAAGAAGTCATTAAGCATCTTTGCCATTTCCACATTTTCTGTTATTATTTTTCCTCCCTCATTGAGTAACTGGCCTACTCTGTCCTTGCTCTTCTCTTGCTTCTAATGTATTTGTAGGATGTTTTCTTGTTACCCTTTATGCCTCTAGCTAGTTTGATCTCATTTTGTGCCTTGGCAGCTGGTGCAGAGTTACTGAACTGATGCTCAAAAAACAATTACCCATCAGTGTTTCTCGCAGGCCTACTCCAAATCCATTGTTCTGAAAAAAATTAAAAAGACTGTACTCATCAGTGCTTTACACATTGCATTTCTACTCAGATCAAATACCTTCATTTGGTCTCGCTCCATTTCTGCCTTGGCAGTTGGCCTGTCAAAGCTGGCAGCCTTTGCTTCTTCATTATTCAAAAGGACAGTTATAGGATAACAAGATCTTTCTTCTTATTAAAGCTGCTTTGCTCCTTCCCACCTGAGTTCTGGTCCTGATGCTTGTCTGGGAGACCCAGATAGTCTCTTTTGGGGTGCTACTCTCTGATATGATTTGATATAGTAGGATTTTTCACAGTAGCCATCTATGATGTCCCCTGCAGAGGATAATGATTTCAAAGAGGCAATGAACAGGGAAAAGCACGTAGGATTTTAAGAAATAAGCATCCTGTTTTTAAGTTGGTTGTTTTACAATAAGCTCGTGATTTTTTGCTGGGCCGTTCCTGTATCTAAAAGAATGAGAGAAATAAAACAAGCTAAAAGCAATAATAGGCTTCCACATTTGCATTCACTTTCCTGAGTAGTGATAGTTGAGCTAAACATTTTAAATGTCTTTCTCACTGCAGTTTTATTGGTTTTTGCATCTTTAAATTTTAATAAAGAACATTAAAAAAAAAAGTAGCTATTTTGTTCCAGCTTTTTAGTATATTTTTGAAAAGCTACTAAACAATCCTCATAAATCTGTGGTGTCTACTGTGATTTGGAAGGCATAGTATAGGCTAATTTGGAAGCAATATGGTCTGAAGGGACAAATGCAGGTTTAGAAGTTGGGAAGTAGCAAGTTCTGGCCACAGACATAGTCCTTTAAGCCAAGCTTTTCAAGTATGACTTCAATTTTTGAACTTGAGATACCTTGCGCCTAACTTCAGAAGTGCTAAGGTGCTCCACTTGACTTCAGCTGGATCCTTAGTCCCTCTGAGAATCAGACTCTGTACATCTGGATATGGGCACCTAAGTGTCTACTCTGCAATTAAAAATCAGTAGCTGGTCCATACCAACTGACTTAGGCTCCCAGGGCTTGGGCTGTGGGGCTGTTTCATTTCAGTTCAGACATCCAGGCTCAGGGTGGAGCCCAGGCTCTAGGACCCTGCAAGGTGGTAGGATCCCAGAGCTCAAGCTGCAGCCCGATCCCGGAAGTCGACACTGCAATGAAGCAGCCTGGTGAGCCCGAATCAGCTAGTTGCAGGTTTTTAATTGCAGTGTAGACATATCCTAAAGTTTGAGACACCAAAGTCTAGATGCCACTTCTTAAAATCTGGACCATAACCTCTCATCAGTTTTCCCATTTGTAAAGTGTGTGTGTGTGTGGGGGGGAAATAATACCTACTTACTGCAAAAAGACTGTTAGAATTAACTAATGTTCATATTGAACTTTGCAAATGTAATGCTCTAGTATAAGTATTTAATTCAAATATATGTATTGAAAATGACTTTTTTTTTAAATGAAGTTCTTTGGGATAGGACTGTGTTCACCTTTGTGTTCAGAAAGTGCCCAGCATATTCCAGGCACTACCAAAACCCACACAATACATGCTAATAAGAAAATGAGTATATCAGGGCTCAATCCTGCCTATTGAATTTAATAGAAATTTGGCCATTGATTTCAATTGCCCACAAAGAATGAATATAACTGTTGTTATAACGAGGCTTGGAAAGATTAGATTTTCATTGGTAAATGTTGGTAAATGTTGATTTTACTGAACACACACAAATGACAAATGTTTCCATCAATAATAACCAAAATTTACAGATAGGCAAAGTAAGGAAAATGCTGCTTGAAAACTATTCTGGTTTGATTTAAGGATATTTATTTTGTATATTTTGACGTGTGATGTTGACAATTTGTGTGTTAATGGTTATAAAGCTTTAACTTTTTGAACGTCAGTGTGTCATTAAATAATTATCTGACCTCCTCATTTTCTGATGCCCACCATAATTTCCCACAACGATGATAATTTAATTCATTCCTTTTTTTACAAAAAAGCTTAAATATTGATATTGTCCATTGACATTATAAAAGAAAACAAAAACAAATCAGATTATGCCAAGCCTAATTATAACCCACGCAGTGTATGAAATCTTCCTTAAGGTAAGGTAAGGAAAACAATGAAACCAGTCAAGCTATAGAGCAGGGGTAGGCAACCTATGGCACGCGTGCCGAAGGCGGCACGCGAGCTGATTTTCAGTGGCACTCACACTGCCCGGGTCCTGGCCACCGGTCCGGGGGGCTCTGCATTTTAATTTAATTTTAAATGAAGCTTCTTAAGCATTTTAAAAATCTTATTTACTTGACACACAACAATAGTTTAGATATATATTATAGACTTATAGAAAGAGACCTTCTAAAAACGTTAAAATGTATTACTGGCACGCGAAACCTTAAATTAGAGTGAATAAATGAAGACTCGGCACACCACTTCTGAAAGGTTGCTGACCCCTGCTATAGAGTTATGCTTTCTTAAGACCCTCAGTATAACTAGTTATATGTTGTTATTGCTGGCACTCTTTCAAGTACATAAACTGATGTTACTGTGCTCAGCTTTATTCTGAAGTTTAACAATGAGGAAATCATTGCAACAGGTAAGGACTGATTTAGAGGAAATGGGAAATAAGATCAACTAATTTCTTTGTGTTATGTCCATACATGCCTAGTCAGGCTGTCAATTAACAAAGATTGAGGAAAGAGCAGAATTGTTTCAAAGTCAAACTTGTATTTATTTTTTAATTTTCTGTGCGGCATCAGGTTATCTTTAATCCCTGCCCTTAATCAAACACACACTTTCCTCAGTCTTAGCTCTAATCCTCTCCTTATTTGTTTTCAATTCGTAAAATGTGCTTACCACCTTAAAGTTCAGAATTTTCCTTCCTTGCATTTTCTTTCCAAAGTCCTTTGTCCATCCCTCTCCCCCCCCAACCCCTCAAGCTGCCCATATTGTGCAGTATTCAGCGCTCTCAAGATGCAGCCAGAGGGAGATCTTGTACAGTGCTGGAGGAAGACTGAAGACTGAAGTACCTCAGAATGCATTGAAGGAGTTCATAAGCTAAAGAGTGTGGCTTAGAGGCTGAAGTAAACATAGGGTTGCCAACCCTCCAGGATTGTCCTGGAGTCTCCAGGAATTAATGATTAACCTTTAATTAAAGATTATATCAGATGATGAAACCTCCAGGAATACGTCCAACCAAAATTGGCAACCCTAACTAAACAGTAGATGTTCAGCACCTTTCAAGATTGAATTTACAGTCTATAAAGGGCTGTGTGATCCTTCCAAATATTGGGCCCGATCCTCTGTTGTGGCTGAAGAGTGCTTGAGGCAACAAAGGAGAGATGGGGTGCAGAGGTGGCTTGGAGCTGCCTTTGAACACAGACTTGCTCCCCAATCCTGAGGTTCAAGTCAGTGAGGCCTGATGGTGCCAAGTTGCAATGGCAAGTGCTAGCTCTGGCAGCTGAAGATAGCACTCACAATGCTCCCTAACTGCAGGAAGGGATGGATGATGGCATAGGAGCAGCTATCCAAGGATCCCCATACACAGGGGAGATCCTCTAGCTGCTGAGAGAGCGGGTTTTAGGGCAGATTTATGTAGCATATTGAACTCAAGGATTTGGAGCTTAGTCCAAGAGTCATTCTGGGTAACAAGAGTGCATGCAAGAGTGGAGTTCTGGCAAAAGAATCTTCTGCTATTTAGTAGAAAAAGCACTTGCAAGTTGTATGCCAGCTCTCGACAATACATACTGTAGTAATTATGTTCATATTTGTACTCCTCTTTTGCCCAGTCCTCAGACCTGTACTGAGATGAACAGTGCTTTACATCCAGAATTGGGGGGGTTGCTGGACTTATAGGCCCCAATCCTGCAAACACTTACACATGTTTGCAGGGGGGAGGGATAGCTCAGTGGTTTGAGCATTGGCCTGCTAAACCCAGGGTTGTGAGTTCAATCCTTGAGGAGGCCACTTAGGGATCTGGGGCAAAATTGGTCCTGCTAGTGAAGGCAGGGGGCTGGACTCGATGACCCTTCAGGGTCCCTTCCAGCTCTATGAGATAGGTATATCTCCATATATTATTATTTTATTTTATTATTATGTGCTTAAGCGTTTGCAGAATCAGGGCATTTGATTGTAGGCTTCTGAAGATGGGGTCTTGTCTTCCAGTTTTTATCTGTAAAGCAGTATGTGTGCCTATCGTGCTATGCAAACAGTACATGAGAATGTTATAGATCATGTGGCTGGGTATGAGAGAAATGGTCGCAGATGTTTAATAAGGTACTGATGGAAAGAAGGTGGTTTTGCCCACCAGTGCCACATGTACTTCCAAGAGCAGCTGAGGAACTAAGAGTCGCTTTGTGAGAACCTTCGTCTATGCAGCATTTTGGAATCCTCTGAGAAAACTTACCATATCAGTGCAAAGTTAAATTATCACTTTATTGTCATCCTTTGAAGTCCTTCCCCCTCATATTTGTATTCAGTTTCAATCTGCAGGTTAAAACTTTCCTAGTTTAACAAATGGCATTTTCTTCTGATCATGCTTTTAGTGCCTTCCAGCAATCAACTTGCACAGAGGAAGGAGATGGTCAGGTGAAAGTTTACATGCTGATGTTCTTCCCCCACTCTGACTTTCAGAGAAAGAATGAGGTCCTTAGTGCCTGGAGCCTTATTTTATATTCCCTTATCCTAGAGGCTAACCTTATTACCTCGAGCTTCAAAAAACCCCTGCATAGATTACGTCTGCTAGAAGATGAAGATCTAAGAACCACAAAGCTTTTTTGTTTTGAATTATTTTCCAGCCAAAGCACTATCAGCTTGCATTATTTATATATGAAATGTAATTTCGATGAAATATTGTACATGTGAAAGCTTTTAAAGCTCATGCCTTAAAGACTGAAAATTAACAAGTACATAGCTACTTGCATGGTCCTCGGATGTTGCTCACATCTCAGTGGGATCTCTAATGGATCTTCCACATCATTTAGTGTCTCACAAAATATCAGAACACACAATTCATTTTTCAAAAGCAATTAACTGAAGTTATGTTTTAAGGAAGCTGCCTGCCAATTCACTGAAAAACAATGGTTTTTTTAATTTTTCAGTGCCTAACCTTCACAAAGGGGAGCTAATGCAAAAACACTAGGAGGCAAACTCTTATCATGATCTGAAGACATTTTGCAACCTAGCTCCCTCTAACATTAGTGAAAACTAAATCCACTTCAGTTGACAACTTACCTCCAGAACCACAGTGAAATCATTACCCTAGAACATTATATACACTCTGCGTATGAGCATGCAAAATCGCCAGACTGTCTCACACCCCACTCTAGTGAAGACTGTATCTCAAATTCCATGTTAGGCCTCTTTTCGGTTTTTCATAACTCCCTAATTCCTTTTGGGCTCGAACTTCTCATGCTTTCCCCCATGCTCGAGTTGAAATAGTTTGTTGAACATAAATGGAAATCAGTTTACCATTTTTAATTTGTGTGTGTAAAACAAACACATGTTCTGACCAGAAACTTTGCAAGCCTTATGTAGAGCTCAGAGGCCTCAGTCAGGGTTAGGACCTCAAATACAATGTAAGAAGCAGTCCCTGCCCTGAGGAGCTTACAAGCTTATAAAATACTGTAGCTCAACAACAACTGAAGGCAGAAATATCAGACTTCACTTGTTTTGTAGATCTCATTGTATCTTACACCAGCCTGAAATTCAGATGGTTTTGGATATATGGTTCTGGTTTTAGCCCATCATTAGTTAAACGACTTAGCAGCATGTACTAGGATCTGTGGAAAGCAATTTATCAAAGGAAAATATAGACTGAAGATTTGGGGGTGGGAAAGAATGACTAATTGTTGTAGAGCTATTACATGGTGCAATAATCTCCAAAGAGGTTAAATGAAAGCCGTATTTCTCACCTACTATAAACCTTAACTGAACCAAATACTGGAGAATATACTGTTGAGAACTCTCCAGATGACCTCAGAGGTCTTTTTCCACCTGTGATATGTGACTCAATACATGTGTGCAACTTAAAATGAAACTCTTTTCTTCTCCCTGTGAAGTCAGCTCACTTCTACAAAAGTGCTGCTTCACATGAAAATCCCACTCATGTCAAAGCAGAAACTGCATTTAAATTTTACTTTTCCCTAGAAGAAGTTACACCCCCAGGTAAAGTGCCATGAATCTTATTCTTATCTATGCACACTCTATCCTATAAACAAATTAATAGATCACAAGTACTGATTACAGGTACCACAAGACACCCTCCAGTGGGCTGTGTCTGGGAATGGGGAAGATCAACTGGGGAAGGAGCACAAACAGCCATAGCTAGAGAATGTGCCCCTGGGCCAGGGGTGAAAGTAACTTAAGGGACTTACCGGTACGCAGGGCGGACAGGGTCCTGAGCAAGGGGGGTGGGGGGACTCAACTGGAAGGGAAGGGGTCCCTGGTGGAAGGGGCGGGCTGGAGCCAGACTCCCCCAGACAGGCCTTCAGCGCTGCCCGGACCGGTGGCGATTTAAAGGGCCCGGGGCTCCCAGCCACCATCGCCGCCACTCGCGCTACCACGGGGCTCCGGCAGCGATTTTAAGGGCCAGGGGCTCCAGCCACTGCTGCAAGCCGCAGGCCCTTTTAAATTGCTGGGCCCCAGAGAAGCTGCCCCTTTTGACCCCCCTCATCAGCAGCCCTGCTGGTACGGTCGGCTGTGTACCAGTCCTACCGGTACGGTGGACCGGACCGGACTGGCTTACTTTCACCTCTGCCCTGGGCACATGACTAGGAGCAAACATGACTAATAGGAAGCTAGTTAACAGGCCTCCTGATTCTTAAGTAGGGACAGGAGAAACAGTGAAGCCCTGGGTCCCTCCTGTGTAGCCAGGAAGGCATACTAAAAAGGAAGTCTATGTCATCTCACCTGCAACTGGTTGAAGTTGGTAAGGCCTCGGCAAGGGTGAAAGTGGGCCAGTATGGCGTACTGGTAAGAAGGTGGTACCGGCCTGCACACAGCCGGCAGGGTACCGGCAGGGCCGCCAACGAGGGAGGCAAAAGGGGCAATGATTTTAAAGCACTGCGGCAGCGCTTTAACGTCATTGCTCCTTTTGCCCCCCCGCCGGCCGCCGATGTGTGTGGGTGTAAAAGGGGCAGCTGCCCTGGGGCTGGCAATTTAAAAGGGCCCGGGGCTCCCTGCCCGCCGCTACTGCGGCAGCGACTGGTGCCCCAGACCCTTTTAAATCACCAATGGCCCCGCCCCTTCTACCTGAGGCCACGCCCCTTCTACACAACACCACGCCCCTTCTGTGGGCCAGAGCCAGCCCCCATACCAGTAAGAATTTAATATTACTTTCACCCCTGGGCCTCGGGTGGTTAGTACTGCGTGGTTTCAGTTAATTTGCTCTGGTCTTGCATTTATGTTTTGGAGATGAACCAAGCCCAGAAAAAAGGGATGTGAAGAGCCTTTATTTTTCCATCCCCAGCCAGTGAGTCAGCACCCTGGCCTACAGTAAGCTGGAGTTCCATTTCCAAAAGCACTATCTTGACAACACTGACCCCTAAGGAGTGAAGGATCAATCTATCTAAGTCTGATCCATTTATGGCTGGCATCACATCTCTCCTTGACTGTATTGCCAAACAAGACCTATTTTTCGCTCAGCACACTCTCTCTCGTTAACAGGATTGTACCTCATGTTGATATTTTTTTTCATTCAAGCTGATCAGACCAGAACTTTGCTCCTTATTTTAATAGGATCAAGTGACGTTACTTCAATCAAAGCCTCCACCAAAGGTTTTACAGCTTTAAAATGTGTAACAAGGTTTGAAGAGTCGTCTTTAATAATGGCCCAGCATCAGCCTATTGCTTCATGATTCAAACATGTTGTTTGTGTTTAGAATACACTAAAAACTCTTCCATTTTTCAGGTGGAAGGAATAAAATAAAGAACTCAAAGTTTACAATGGTTGGTTGTAAGTTTAAGAGTATCTTTATGACATATGAAAACACCAGAATTAAATGATTAGAGGACTTAAGGTTTTTTTTATTATAAGAGGAGAAGTCTTGGTAGAATACAACAGAGAGCTGGGAAACTATATCCTAAAAATAACAGTTCTCTGCAGCACTATGATCCTCATAATGACAGTATTTCTAGCTTCACTGAATTATAAAATTGTAGCTAGAAAATGTGAGTTCAAGTTTATGAAAGTAAACACAGTGAAGTCCTACCATTGCTACGCCCCCAGGGAAAGAGGATAACCATGATTTACCTCTAACTGGGGCTGGCCTTGAAAAAATGAGTCTAGATTCCCTTCTGCCAGAGCTCTGTTTAGGATTTGAGAGTGGAGGCATGGGTGCCAGGGAGCTAATTTTGTCTCCTTGATTCCCCACCTCCAATGCCACTTTGAGCTGTTGCAGGGCAGCTCTAAAATGCCCCAATGTGACATATGGTCCTTAATGGACCCTATGCCATTAAAAGATTGGCATAGAAGAATGGTACTCTGCTGTGCCCTCTGTTTCCCAGCCAACCCCTGCAGGGCCGGCTCTAGCATTTTTGCCGCCCCAAGCAGGAAAAAAAAAAAGAAGCCGTGATCGCGATCGGAGGCAGCTCTACAGCCACTTCATTCTACGGCGGCAATTCGGCGGCAGGTCCTTTGCTCCGAGAGGGAATGACGGCCCCGCCGCCGAATGGCCGGACGTGCCGCCCCCCTCTTCATTGGCCACCCCAGGCACCTGCTTGCTACGCTGGTGCCTGGAGCCAGCCCTGAGCCCCTGACATGTCTCCTATGCCAGGAGGCAGTGCTAGGCCTGGTGACAGCATACTTGTGCAAGCAAGGAGTTCCCCTCCAAGAAGAGAACTCTGTTGGCCATTTGCACCCCCTTTGCACTACGTGAGTGCTGCAATGAGGCTGGATCTCAGAAGAGAATCCAGCCCAGAAACTTTAATCTATTTAAATACATGATGTCTAGCACCTGCTCCTCTGGTTAGGAAGAATTAACATCATGTGGTTATAAGATGCAATATAAATGTCACCAACAAATTCATAATTGACACAACAAGGTCACTGATATACTGCACATTGTATTTACTTGAGAAAGGCACAGATTCTCTTGTGCTGTTTATAGAAACCAGGGTTTCTACTGTTCAGAAATCACTCATTTTGGAGCATTCTGTGTTTACACCAGGTCAGAAGGATACCATGAATGCTATAAATGGGGGGCAATGGATCAGCATTCATGATGCGTCCCCCGTAAGTACCCAGATGCAGCTTGTCTCCAGTCTGGAGAAACAGATGATCCGAATAGCAGACCGAATTCAAGGATTATCACGAATCTCCGTGAACCGCTTTGCATATGCCAAATAATAAATGCTGTGAATGAGACAGGAGGCTCTCTCCTCCCTGCAGGGTACGGTTAAGGGCCAGGGAATGCACAGAAACACGGGGATTTGAGATAGGATGTTTTGCTTGTCTGCTAGAGTAAATCATGGGAAATCCTGGCTTTGGAGAACATCTAAAATCCTCTTGAAGAGGAATTTGACACCTGACATGCTATGCTACCAGAATATACATCACCTTATCATCAAAGCTACATGCATCTCCCTGGAGACCTGTATTACCTGTAATATGCTTAAAAAATATAGGACAGTGTGTCCAATTTTATTTAAGCATTTGGAGAGGGAGCAGAATTGACAGTCCCATGCATCTTATTCTGAATGTGTAAGAAGAGGATCTTTTCCTTTTTTGGTCCCCATATCTTTTTGCTTCAAAGGGAAGGCACATAACTTCAGCTGTGCCTAGCTGCTTACTTCATTATCTGACATTATGTAGTTAAATGATTAGAGCTAGGCAATTTTTTTCAGACAATAGTATATTTGCCAAAAAATGCAGTTTTGTTCAACCCAAAACTATTTACATGACTTTGCCAAATAGTTTCAGCCCCTAATATTTGGAGAGGGAGTGCAAGCTAGAGTCACAAGGGGCCCTATTCACAAAACAACAACTGGAGTTGGTGCTTGCCTATAACCTTTAACCCAGTGGTTAGGGCACTCACATGGGATATGCGAGACGTTGGTTTGAATCCCTGCTCTGGCAAAGGGAATTGCACCCAGGTCTCACCCATCCCAGGTGAGTGTCCTAACCACTGAGCTAAATGTTACAAGGAAGACATTACTGCTACATCCTCATCCTCCAGCCACTCTGTGGATTTAGCCTTTAATTTTCTTTTTAAAATGCCCAAGAACAAAACATTTCATAAGACCCAATACAAAATTTGTATCAACTTTTTTGATTTGCTGAAATTTTTCAGAATTTACAGTAGCTGTTTGGCCCAAAACATTTATTTTTTTATTTTTGGGACTGCTGGCACACTGAAAAATCAGTTATTTGCCCAGCTCTATAAATGATACAACTGGAAATAACCTAGAGATGTGAAACCATTGTTACACTAGTAGAAGGAAATCAGAAGGATATCTGGTGTAATAAATCAATGTATAAACAAATTAGTGTGCATGCACACTAATGAGTCAATCTATAATAAAAAGGTCCCAATCCTGCAGGTTTCATTTAGGAAAAATCCCATTCCATTCAATGGAATTTGAATAAAACTTTTTCAAAAAGAAAATTCCCAGTCATGAGAGAATTTCTGCTTTAACGTTGACTATTTTGAAAAGTGCTAAGTGTATGAAAAAGGAAGCCATAGCAGAAATTGTTTTACAACCTTAACTACAGTGGTTATTGGTGCCTTCTGTAATAGGACTATCCAAGATGGGGTGCAAGTCATTGGCTAGGTTCATCTGGGTATATCTCACTGAATCAATTCCCTGCCATTGCAGAAGCCTCATGTATTGGTGCAACTCAGTCCCTCCTGTTCTCTATCTCTGGCACATGATGGTTTAGTCTCCTGAGGGCTGTAATACTTTGGTCTAATTCTGGTTGTTGGCTTGGTTTGAGGTGGCTGGGTGATTTATGGCCTGCGATATACAGGAGGCCAGACTAGATGGATCTGGTGGTCCCTTCTGGCCTTCAACTGTATGACACTGTTGATTAAAGTGAGATGGGGTACTTCTTTTCATGGGCCTCCTATGATTGGTCCTTTTATAAAGCTAAGTTTTAGTCTAGTTGGCATCTTGCTTCAGAACATCCTTGAGATAGCTCTGGGAAATGTTTCTAACAGTGTTTTATTATCTAGCTTTTACCTGTGCTCAGAGGAATAAAGAAAAATATTTTTTTTGAACTAGATATCACATGAAAGTGGAGGTTTCCCACTACAACACACTGCATACATTGCAATTACTTTTTGATGTTTCTATCTATGAGAAATTGGTTTCCTAATATAGGCAGACAGTAGAGTGGTTTTTTGTTTGTTTGTTTGTTTGTTTTGGGGTTTTTTTGAGTGCCATTGACTTTCAATGGGATTTAGAAGCTTAAGTCACTGGCACTCTTGATAATTTTACCCATGGTATCAAATACATATTGAATAGAAGAGGTGGCAGGAAAGAACCTTGCAGCACCCCTCATGAGAAGACCTTCAGGGGCAGAAGTGCAGTTTCCCAATACTACGGTAGGGGACCACCCTGAGAAAAACAACCAATTACATAAAGGGCCACTCTGCAATACTTTGTGGCCAAAGAGTATCAAAGACAGACAATGGATCTAAAAGAATCAGGAAGATGCCTGGTCTGTGTGAGGGACTAACAGGAAACCATCAGTTATCTCCTCACCATGGTGAGATCTAAAACAAGATTGAATAAGAACATAAGAATGGCCATACTGGGTTAGATCAATGGTCCTTCTAGCCCTGTCTTCCTGTCGCCAATGCCAGGTGCCCCAGAGGGAATGAAAAGAACAGGATAATTATCTATCCCCTATCATTATCCATCCCCTATCATCAACTCCCAGCTTCTGACAGTCAGAGGCTACGGACACCCAGAGCATGGGATTGCATCCCTGCCCATCTTGGCTAATAGCCATTGATGGACCTATCCTCCATGAACTTATCTAATTCTTTTTCGAATCCAGTTATACGTTTGGCCTTCACAACATTCCCTGACGATGAGTTCCACTGTGTGAACAAGTACTTCTTTATGTTTGTTTTAAACCTGCTGCCTATTAATTTAATTGGTTTCCAGCTGACCCATGGTTCTTGTGTTCTGTGAATCAGAAGATATCAGTTACTGCCAGAGTTGCTTCACCATAACCTCGGTAATCCTCCTCAAAACAGGAAGATTAGATAGAGGCAGCATGTTAACTGGTCAGGTGATCCCCCACCAAGGCATGACTTCTAGAACAAAGGAGTAACAGTTCCTTGTTTTAAGTAATGTTGGCACTGGCTCGTTATTTTTCTTGAAATACAAATAAACCAGTAAGTTTAAATGCAACCCCCCCCAGCATCCATGCAATGTTAAAATGAATAAATTAAGCATGTGGGAATTATGAAAATAATAATTAAAAAGAGTTTGCTCCCACAATGGCCCACATTACATATTTTTGTCTTCTTACATGTAAATCATACCATTGTTACCTTTTATGATTAAATATGTAGGATGTACAATGAAGTCAAGTTAACTGCATTGAAGGAAACTTTGGGCCCAATTCTACAACTGGATGACCATGGACACAGGGGTCCAGTTGCAAGATTGCAACCTTAATCTCTAGTGTTTCTTGTTTTCTGAGACCTCCTTTTTCAACCTTAAATAGCGCACTAGTTTTTTCCCAATTTGTCAATATATTCATGTTTTCCTTCAGAACCATGCTTTGTCATAAGACTATTTGAATTGGTGTCAACATTTGTAAACTCACAAATGAACTGAAGTGTTTTCATTTCAATTTCTAAAATAACTGCAAACTGAATTACTGCATCTTTTAGCTAGTTTGGAACTTTTTCAGGTAGACAAATCATCACTTCATTATGAAAACAATTTTAAATAGAGCTCTAGAAAAGTTGAAATGAGTGATCAGAGGAAGTTTAGCACAACAAACTGTGTGCTCTTAGCTAGGGCTAGTTATATTCTGTATTGTGGTATTATTTGAGCCCTTTCTATCCTTATTTTCTTTCACTTATTCAGAAAAGTAACCCAGCTACAAAATCAAATATTATTCGTAAGAAATATTTCTTTTTCAATTCACCTTAGTAGAGGGGCTCAAAACATAAAAACTGGATCAAGATTTTGAACCTCAAATTTGAGATGTACTTAAATCCAGGATTAAGGTTCAAACCACTATAAAAATCTGGGTTCAGAAGCCCAATGTCCCAATTCATCTAAGTTAAGATCTTCAGATAAGAGGATTTGATTTGCCTCCATGGTAATATGATCAGGGCAAACAGCACAGTTTTCCTCTGGATTGGTGGATGTCATCTACATTTAAAAAACTGTTCACACACTAGGGGCTCTCACAGTACTCAGGTGTACAGCAGCACTCAGGGTACTTCAGGAAGGGACAAAAGGTAGCTTCACACCACCTTCCCCTTCCTCTTTTGGATCCTGGAGCCAGGTAGGGGATAGTTTGGCCCTCAGCAAAATTTAAAATAGCCACAGGGTTCATACATTAATGATTTTGTACCTATTCTTGAGATGCTATAGTCATGCATTCCATGCAATATCCACTAATATCAGTAGCAACTTGAATGTCTTTTTGAGGGAGGTACTATTTATTTTCTCCCAGAAAAGGATGGTGTATTCCATGTGCAGTATATTGTTTATTAAACATTTACATTCTGTGATTTTAGGATCTTTTTCTCCTTCCGATGTTTTCCAGTCATTTTGTGTGAACAGGATGAATGCAGTAGCTGAGGTAGTTTTCTGGAGGTTGTTTGAAGAGAGATTGTCTTTGACTCACTCCACAACGCAGAGCATTGCAATAGTGCAGAATTTTTATAAATATAGGTAATTACCAACAGAACTCTCTGCTGTGTATGTA
Organism: Platysternon megacephalum; assembly: GCA_003942145.1. Classification (NCBI taxonomy): domain Eukaryota; kingdom Metazoa; phylum Chordata; order Testudines; family Platysternidae; genus Platysternon; species Platysternon megacephalum. Next base: position 3,775,426 of record QXTE01000046.1, read on the forward strand.
CTATGTGTTGAAATGTAACAGTAAGAATCCACTCATGCATCTAAACTTGAACATTTCAAACTTGTTTAATTTAACGAATTTAGAAAATTCAAAAAAATCTGTTTTAGGTTCTCCCAACACATCCAGGATCCTTCATTCCATCGCTCTACCCGACCCCTGTTCCCAAAGCACAATGTGGGCTGGAGCCCCCATGGCGTTCCCAGGGTGACTGACCCATTAAGAAGACCCTGGGATCCCTTAGAAAGAAGTAGTGCAGCAACACCCACTGAGACATTAGGAGCCACCTGATGTCACATAAATCCAGCCTCTGCACAACCAGGACTCTAGAGATACGTAGCCCTAGCAGCTCCCCTTGACTCCTCCTTCTCAGCTCAAGAAGACTGATACATTCAGGAACTCCAATGATGTCAGAAGTTCCAGACTCCATGAGCAGCTTCGTGGGCCTGGGAGATTGAGTGTTGGGTGGGGAAGTGGGCCACCGAATAGTCAGACATCAGCTGCACCTTCACAGCCCCAGACTACAGTAACATCAGATCATATTCTTTCTAACTGCTCAGTGCATTTTCTGTCCTCTGCCTTCTGTGGGGACTTGCACCTGCTCTTTGGGGAAGCAGTAGAGGGAGTGAGATGACAGTTAGCTTTCCTACTCCACTTGAGGCTGGCATCCCAAGGGAAAGAGGCCTTATAGAGAGGGAAGAGGCCCATCATGAGAAGGAGTTGTGTGGACAGTGTAAATTGCTTTTAAAGAAGGCACTAATAATGCTGGGTAAAGGGGTAATTGGGGATTGTCTGTACAGAAGGGGGATAATACATAAAATAGTGTGGAAAAGCAAAAGGAGCAAATGTAGAGAGAGTTCATGGGCCTATGGTTTGTTTATCCTTCTAAAAATTCCCTAGTTAAAATGTTACCTCATGTAAGTGCTGAATCTTAGCTCCTATTCTTCTCCTCTTCCCCCCGTTCTGCTGTCCCTTGTCTTCAGAGTGTAAGCTCAGAAGCAAGGGACTGAGTCTTTCTGTGGATGTGTGTAACACCTAGCACAACAGGGCTTCAATTCCTGATTTTTTCAGGGGTTACTAAAATATTAAGCAATTTTCCTCATCTGTTGGGCCCCAATCCTAGAAAGAATTAGGCATGTTATTAACTTGATGCACTGTGAGCAGCCCCACTGAAATTAATGGGACTACTCACAATGAATAAAGTAAAAAAAACATGCTCAAGTCTTGGGAGGACCTGGGCCTCACTCAAGAGGAGTGCTTTTCTAGGCAACATTTGCATCCTCGGGAGTGAGAAAATTTAACTCACATTCTTTCTCTATCCAATAAACACCAAAATTTAAAAGAAGTTATGGCCACATATTAAGGCCAGAGCTGACTCATTTCGGTACTACATGCTCCACCAAGGATGTCATTCTAAACAATGGACATTTTTAAATGTTAAGAAGAGGCAGGATATATCGTTCCACAATTGAAAGTTTCAGCTTAATGTAAAAATAAATAAATAAATACATAAAAATCCGCTTTCAGATAGGGGGAATTATTTCTGAGTGTAGGAGTTGGTAGAAAAATAAGGGTAGCACTTAAGATTAAGCAAGGTGTAGGAGGAAATGTCTGTAGAGGAGAAAGTGGAATTTAATATCCTTAAGGAACAAAGTTAAAGCAAAAGGAAGCTAAAGTTACTCTATCCACCAGAAATAATACCAGTAAAAAGAGAATGCAAAGGTATAGAGCATTCTTTGTTACATTACATGGCTACTTGGTCTAGGTTACCTGGCTATTATGCTTTAAATACCTCAGTAACAGGATAAAAAAGTGATTCATGTACATCTATACCCTGGAACTGGGTGCTGGTTGATCTCATTCATACCTCCACTTAAGTCTGACTGTGTACTTGTTGCAAGCATAGATATTAGATTTGAAAATGGTCCTCAGAGCACTTGCCTGGTGGTCTATGGAGAGCTGGGAAGTCCCAGGGTGCTGGCTCCTCCCCCTTGTTTCCAGCTAAGACAAATGGAACAGATGGGAGTGAATGGAGAGCAAAAGCAGACAATGGGTGAAGTCCTGGCCCCAGTGAAGTCAGTTGTAAAACTCCCACTGACTTCAGTGGGGAGCCAGGATTTCACCCATTGTCTAATTGTATTAAAAAAGGATGAACATTCAAGACAAACACTTTCCTCCTCTTACTTTCTCCATCTAAGCCATTGCTTTAGTTCCAGGGATGTTGGGCAGTTGTGAAGGAAGGAAGTGGTCTGTGCAATGGCAAATCAGTGGGAGAGTGGTCCACAACACAGTCGTTCTAAGACATTATACTGCACACTATGAACAAACTTGTGAACCCCTTTATTAGTTGTTTATGTAAATCCCAATTCCCATGCTAGTGTAGCATTGTTTCCCGCAGCATAATGTATCTTCTGCTTAGTCTAGTCTATATTTAAATCTCCTCACCACCACTCCTCCACAATCTAATCTGAGTCCCAGGAACTCTGTCCGCCTATTCAACTGAAATATTCCCAAACTTAATTTCATGCCATGACTCTAGGTAGAGGACTCATACTACCCTCGTCACTGAGGCATTTGAGGATTAACAAATTGTCACTGGAATATCAAATATATGGTCCAGTTTATTCTTCTTTTCCATATGCAGCCTGGGGAATTTTTCTTCCCTTTTTCTCCTAGTTCTTTTTCTTTCTTTTCCCCTTTCCTACTCCCACCCCACCTGACTTTGTTGCACTTGTTGAGACTGTGGGAAAGCTATATTTGAGATTGTGACAGGGTGCTGGGCAGGAACACCTGACCCAGCCCTCTGTCATGCCAACTCCAATTAAGGGAGGTAAATTGAAGCGGCTAGACAAACCTGTGCCTGATTGGCAAAGGGAAAACAGCTGTCAGCCTGATTAGCCTGGAGCTGCATAAAAGCCTCAGAGGGAGGCAGCTAAGGGGGCAGACAGAAAGAGGGAAGTATTTCTTTCCTGGCCGTAGAGAGTGAGAAGTCCCTAAGGCTGAAACCCCCAAACTGTGTGTGTTGAGAAGGTGGTGGGTATTGTCCACTGTAAATAAACTGCATCAGTGATTGCTGAGCCAGAAGGTCTCTGAGTGGTTTTTGGAGCAGAGGCAGGAGCAAAGCGAGCCCTGCTAGGCCCTGTTACAGAGATGAGTTTTACCACTCTGCTTGAAAGCAATTTGTGGTCTGCAGCTCTTCCATAGTCTTGAAGTAACTGCTGAAAATGCTCTGTCTCCTGTTCGCATGACTTTCACCTTCAAGATAGGCAGTTTCATATTCAGTGAGTAACATATTAGTCTAGGATGACTGTTGTCAGATATGCAGAAGCAGCCTCTTAAGAAACATGGGTCAGTTCCATGCAGGGATTTAAGCATGGGGATAGGCCTTGAATTTGACCCAGTGTTTCCAATGTCCGTAGTATACATTTCCATCCACCAATGAAATGCCAGTCTATTTCCTGTTTTTAGTGTTCATGTTGGAGATTCAGAAGAAATACCAAGAACTGAAATTACACTGGGACATGAATAATCCTCAACCTTAGAAGTAATCACCCCAGGACAAGATTAAGGCACACTTATGCTGCAGTGTGAAGGATCTGCACTACTTAAAGCTCATGGATAAATAATACATGAAGGGGTTAATTTCCATGGTTGGCAATCCAGCACCTCTTTTAAGTGCAATGCTAAATTAATTTAAAGTAAGTGTGACAGAGTGCTGGAAAACAGCACTCTGGTCACTGCAACTACAAGTAGTTGCTCTGGAGTAGCTGTGATTAGGAAGAGCTGTACCAAATTGATGGATTGGGATGAGCTGAGGAGAGCCCCAAAGGCTGATTAGCACGCCACCCAAGAGGTAGAAAAGGCACAGGAAGGAAGTGCTAAGGGGGAAGAGCCAGGAAAGATTTCTTAGGGGGAAGATACTTTCTGTCTCCCCCTGACCCCTCCTTGGCCAAGTGAGCTAAGGATTGCATGATAGTGTAAATATAGAACTGCATGAGTTTGTTTGGGTGACAGGGAGAACATGGTGAAATAAACCATGAGGAGTTTGACCAGGAGGTCTCCAAGTGGTTTGTTGCTCGAAAAGAGATAGGAGCCAGACACCACCCTGTCATAAACAGATTTCTATCCAGACCACTACATACCACTAACCTTACTATCCATATATTATATACCTGCATAAATCTGACATTTGTCTTTGTGAATCATTTGTAACATTTATAATCAGACTTACTCTTAAAAATACCTATAGAGTGATCCCAGGCTGACAGTTTAATAGCTTTATCTCTAACTACTGTTCATAGAAAAAGCTCAGAGGAACAAAAGTGGCTGTGTATGGATGACAGAATCCCTGATATTTCAAATGTAACAAATTTTAAAGCAAAGATGTATTTATTGTTCCCTGTGTAAAATCATGATACAGACTAAATAACAATCTTACTATAAATTCAATAAAAACAGAATTTTCCCTGGCCCCGGGGCAGAGTATGAGAGAAAGTTGGCTTCAGGCACTTTGCAATGGATACTTGACTGAGCCATCTTCATAGCAATTCTTAATTCTAGCTCTGCCTTGCCGTAGAAGAGAGACTCAATCTTTTATACTCCTGAGTTGGAGCTAATGAGCTCTGCTGGGCGAGTCAGCAGAAAAGCTCTGTACCTCCAAGCAGAGTCATCAAACCTAACCTCCCAAAAAAAAACCAATACCTGCCCCCCAAATGGTTATATCCAAACTCTCATTGTTACTGTAACTCCTGTTTATAAACATATATCCCAGCAAAAACAAACAAAAATCCATTTTCCTGTTATGAAAAACTAATTATACAAGGATGGTTGTTTCAAAGTCCTGGGAATTTGCCATTTTCTATAGTATATATGAAGTGGCTGGAGAAAATGTGTCAGACGGGGTCTTAAAGGTCATTAGACTGTCTTACCCTCTTGGCAGTTATGTTGGCTACTAGTAACACATTATCAGCCCTACGGTATGTCATGTAGTTACTTCTGATAGTACAAAAATATGCCACTCTCCTAAAGTTGCTTGATTAGAGACTGTTCAAGGAGGGATTAACTTGAATCCTTGACATGGCCTTTTGATGTTACTCCAGACCCCAAACAACTAGACTTTGGCCTGGTTTGCACTAGAAGATTAAGTAGGCTTAACTACATTGCTTAGAGGAGTGAAAAATCCACACCCATGAGCAGCAGAGTTAAGCCAACCTACCCCCCATTGCAGACAGCCCTATACCAATAAAATAATTCTTCTGTCAATCTAGCTATCACTGCTCAGGGAGGTGGATTACCAATGCTGACAAGAGACCCTTCCCATTGGTGTAGGTAGTGTCTACACTGAAAAGCTACAAGATTTGACATAGGTACACTCTATCATAGCTGCACCCATTCCTAGCTCATCTTCTATCATCATTAGAGCTATTCAGAAAATTCGGGGGGAGGAGATGGGGCACTTGCAAACTTATTTTTTCCATTTTCTGACCATCTCGAATCAGAACATGATCAATGTATCATGGTTGCTTCTGCTCTTGGTTAAAGTCACCCATTGTGTCATCATAGATCCAAAAGGTGGGCATTTCTCTTGCCTCTGAAACTGGTTAAATCTTAGTTGTACCATGCTGCATGGCCCAGAAAAACACTGACTGCTATGGGGTATTATTCAAACTTCTTGAACCAAGTGATGCTATATTCCTCTTTCATATCCTTCACCCTTCATACACTTCATTGTACATAGGAACATGTCACAACAAGATTGGCCCTTTGTCATAGAAATTACATCCCCTTCCCTTAGCAACTTTAAAAAAAACACTTCATTTGTGTTGTAGAAAACCAGTTCACTGTTCAATGGAGGGGATATAAACAGGGGAGTTAGAAGCAAATATACATTTGCTAAAGAGCTGGTCTGAAAATGGAATTTCCATCCCATGGTCAATTCTGACACTTAAAAGTTTGTTTTTGTTTCAGTTCAGAATGAAAACAGGCCTATTTTCCACAAAATGGAAATTTCCAAAAATCTATTTGGAACCATTGAAATATTTTGTTTTAAACTAAAAACATAATGTATAAATGTAGTAAAATTAATATGTCAGAACAAAAGATGAAAATGGTTTGTTTCTGCTTTATGAAAATGAAACAATAAAGTGGAAAGAAATCTTTCTTCCTTCCATCAAAACTGTCATCAAAATTGACACAGTCCTGTAATAAGTGTAGATTTTGACAAAACTACATTTTCCAAAAGAAAAACATTCAGCTCTAGTTTGAAGGTTTGCGCAAAAAGCAGGAAAGTGCATAAAAGAGAATCCTCTGCAGAGGGTTAAAAAGAGCAATATAGACAGGCTAATCTACTGATGTTCTTAATAGAAGTGAAGAGTTTATTAAACCCTAGAATAGAGCAACAGCAGAGAGCAAACAGTAAGTGGTAAAATAAAAAGGCCAGTGCATTTGTAAAGTCTATTATAGTTTGGCATGTGGCCCAAAAAAAAAAAACAGTCAGACCTGGAGAGAACCAATTCAAACCAGTTTCAGAGGAGGTTGGTTCTTGCAGGAAAAGCTGTTTGCTCTAAAGGCAGATTGTGATGGGGCTTTGCAAAATCCTGCTGTGGGCTCCACAATGCCAACCCCAAGAGAAAAACAACAGGAAAGCTGAGTTCTCAAAGCTTGCCTAGAGAGAATTCCCCTAGTGCAGCCATTCTGGAAACCACAGAGACCTCGTCCTTCAAGGGCTAGAGCAGCTAGCAACAGCCAGTCATGGCCCTGCTGGCCCAGATAAAAGGAGCTGCGTGGCCTCAGCAAGTCAGTTCCTAGCTGGAACCAGAGGAGTGAGGAAGGGTACTCTGCTCTGGTTGATAGAACCTGACCATTAGAGTTTATGGCTGGCTGAACTTACATAGTTGGGATTGCAGGAAGTAGAACCTGAAAATGTTGGTCTGAGGTAAGGCTGGAAATAAAAGGGCCCAATAGGAAGGAGGCCCAGGGAAATAGTAGTGATGGATTGGATTAAGGAGTATGTGGCTGCTGTTTATAGGGTCTCTGGGTTGGAATCTGGAGTAGTGGGCAGGCCTGGGTTCCTCTACTGGCCACAGGTAAATTGCCATAAACCCTAAGAAGGGGACAAGGGTAATTTGGAAGCCCAAACAAAGGGTTGAATTTAAAGGGCCCAGAGCAGGGCCTGAAGACACCAATGAGAGTAAATGGACTGTTTGTTTATTGGACTCTTTAATACCCTGGAAGAGATGCACTTGGACTTTGTGACTTGGCCAGAAGGCCAAGCCACTGAAGACCTGCCAAGGTCAGCTGACAGCCTGCAGGGAGTACCAGGGATGAAAAAAGAGTGTGATATCATGCCCAGCTGCTTGGAGGTGTTCACGAGGCGAATGCCCCTTTACAAGGTCCTATGTTGAAGCGGGGGGAGGAAGAGAGCACACAGCCTAGGAAGATTTGGCCCAGGGAAGTAGATGATGTGGCATGGTACAATCCTATTAAACTGACTGATGATTAATGGAAACAAACTGAGCAGTGGTTGTCACAAATAAATGTGAACTAGCTTATACAAAAGAGAACTTCCTTTACATCCTTTTATACAAACTTCCTTTAAACTCCTATATAGCACAGAGATAATTCCTTAGCCCTGGTCTACAGTACAAACATGTCACTATAACTACATCGCTCAGGGGTGTACTGACCAAACTCCTGGGATAGACAGCGCTATGGTTATGGGAGGGCTTCTCCTGTCGACGTAGGTACTGCCTCTGGGGAGGTGGAGTACCTACGCTGACAGGAGAAGCTGTCCCATTGGCGTAGATAGTGTCTTCAGTAAGTACTACACTGCTGCAGTGCTGTAAGTGTAGACAAGCCTGAGAAGGAGGCCTGGGATGTGTGAGGAACAGACTGAACTCCCCTTACATTCCAGAGATGCTGGTTGTGATGTCCCTGTGCCACAGAGCGGAGTTATGTGTTTTCCTTTAACCTTTCCCATTTTTCCTTATTTTTTTTTAATTGATTGCTGTTTAATAAATTGTATTTGCTTTGAACTGTATGTAATGATCAGTGGGTCAGGAAAGCATCCAGTGCAGAGAGAGCACCTGGAGTGGGGACACCCTAGCCCCTGCCCTAAGGGACCACAACAAGGTTGGGGTTTGAGCCCCCCAGGAATCCTGGGCCCAGCCTTGTTGGGGTTACGCGGACTCTGCCACACAGGAGAGTGGAAGGGGAGTCCTCGAGGTCAGGCAGGCCTCTGGGTAAAGGGAGTGGGAGAGAGGACTCAGATCCTTTCGCTAGCCCACTTCACCGGGGTAGTGTATAAGTCAGGAAAGTTCCCCACAAAGAGACCATTCCCCTGCTTACATAAAGTTCCACTTGTTCAACTTGACCTACATTCAGCTTCACTCTTTGCAAATCAAACATGGTGGCAGTGTTTGAGCTGTGAGTTGTCTGCAGTGCAGCAGGTGGCAGCATGAGCCATGGAACTCAATTTGAAGCCCCCTAAAGTGTCGGATTTTGCAGACATAAACCTAGCCCAGTGATGGATCTGGTGGAAGGAGGAGTTTGAGCTGCATGCAGATGTGACCATGCAGGAGGATGAAAGCAGCAGGAAAGTACAACTACGAGTTTACCTTATTGGGGAACAAGGCAGAGAGATCTGCACCACTCTGAAACATACCAGTGCTCCAAGCCTCACAGCAATCCTAGGAGCCCTGGGGGCCTGTTGCTCCCCAAAACAGAACAAAGCTGTCCAGCAACACAGGTTTTTCACTAGAGACCAATAGGAGAGGGGCTAGACCCTATGTCACTGCCTTAAGCACACTGGCTGCTACATGCAATTTTGGGGTCTTAGCCCTGGTCTACACTGGGGGAGGGGGGATCGATCTAAGTTATGCAACTTCAGCTACGTGAATAATGTAGCTGAAGTCAACGTACTTAGATCGACTCACCGTGGTGTCTTCACCGCGGTGAGTCGACTGCTGCCGCTCCCCCATCGACTCTGCCTGTGCCTCTCGTGGCGCTGGAGTACAGGAGTTGACGGGAGAGGGCTCGGGGGTCGATTTATCGCATCTAGACTAGATGTGATAAATCGATCCCCGCTGGATTGATCACTGCCTGCCGATCCGGTGGGTAGTGTAGACATATCCTTAGACTCTCTAATGGAATGCTAATGTGCTACTTCCACCTTCTCATGTTCTCTGTATGTATAAATATCTTCTTACTGTATGTTCCATTCTATGCATCCGAAGAAGTGGACTGTAGCGCACGAAAGCTTATGCTCAAATAAATGTGTTAGTCTCTAAGGTGCCACAAGTACTCCTGTTCTTTGTGCATTATACTGTTCAGCCACTAGGTGGCACTGCATGTAAAATACCTTATTTAAATGAACCTGAGCCATACCTGGCAGAGCATTAAAGGGTCTTTTGCCAAACATACCTGGTGTGTATAAGCAAGCTCTGTAATCTGTCTAGCTCTGATACAAGAGTATGACACCTCATTCAGGACAGGATAGCCTGTGGCACCTGTGGGATTGGTTGCTCCAGGAAGGCAATCTCATGATAGACAGACATGGGACATGCAGTGGAAGCCTCAAGAGGGAATGAAAGCCATAGGAGACAATACCCAGAGAGACCATACAGAAAACTCAGAATGGAGAGACAGTCAACCATCCAGAGGCCAACTCTACAGGGAGGGAGGAGACTGTGCAGAAAGATAGTTTGCTAGAGTTGGAGATAGATGACAGAGAGACAGAGATCAGTCATTTCTGGTGAGGTCACCTGTTGCGGAGACAACACTATCTCAAAGACTATGTAACTAGCTGGGTCTGTGATAAAGATGAGACTCTAACTCAGCTATGTGCTAGCAACCTCTGGCCAAAGGATTTGGTATTATGAATTAAACTGGAATCAGAGGTCCCTGGAGGGACCGTTATTGAGGGACACCAGTAGAACAGGGAATGCAGGGCGTTATGCCAGAAGCAACTCTGCCCTAGGGACAGAATAAGCCACAGGGTTTAATGAATCATAGAATATCAGGGTTGGAAGGGACCTCAGGAGGTCATCTAGTCCAACCCCGCTGCTTAAAGCAGGGCCAATCCCCAGACAGATTTTTGCCCCAGATCCCTACATTGCCCCCTCAAGGATTGAGCTCACAACCCTGGGTTTAGTAGGCGAATGCTCAAACCACTGCGCTATCCCTCTCCCCAGGGTTCACATAACCTGCCTTCAGCATCATACTTTGTGAATGACACACTGAGGTTCCAATATGTGGGTAAAGGCAGCTGAAAAATGGGTGAGCAGGTGGCACCTTCACGCTTGCATGCAGCAGAATTGAGATCTGTCAGTTCTGCCTAGGCCATAGTGGAGGAAAAGCTTGTCGGTGGAGGCATGGCCAGTGGATCCAGAGTTATATGTACCCATTGGGTAAGTATTCCTGCATTGGAGTTGCACAGGCCTCTACAAAGGTCTCTATTCCAGCTGCTAGGCTGGATCAGCAGCCATGGAAAAGCTGTGAGGTTACTCCACATTCTGCCTGCACATTGGGGATGGATACCATTGCCCCAAGTCACAAGAGGCTTCTGCTGGAAAGTCCACGTACTCACTGATTAGTATTTTTAGTATTAAGCGTTATCAGTGTGCTTGGTATATGACACAAAAATAGAGAGAGCCCTTGCTTAGAAGAGCTTACCGTCTATTAAATGGGTGCAGAAGTCAAGGCTAATTGGAAGAGCTAAAGATCCCTGGGGTAATACAGTATGTTACAGCATAATGTATTTTCTTACTGTGTAAAAGAGACACCCCTCCACACCTTTGGTTAACACTTTTTTCTCTCACAGAAATATGAAATTCCCAATTTTTTTGGCTGCAGTTATGCAATTTTCCTGGAATGAGGCTCTGGGAAATGAAATGAATGATTATTTCTGGTGTTAATTTGGCAAACAAATATTTTGCAAGATGACTAAAATAGATGAACAACAGATGTGACATGAATTTCAACAATACGAGCTTCATGTTGCTGATTTTGACCCCAATCCTGATAACTTTTTAGCGTGTGCTTAAATTTATGCACATGAGTAATCCCATTGACTTTTTGTCTGCAAAACACCACTTCAAAAATTAAGCTTTTAACCCAACTCTTTTTTTCCATCTAAAAGTGTTAGACAACTTTATTCTGCTTTTACTGTAATTTTCATTGCATTCCAGGAGTCTCAGCAATTAATAAATCTAGTTGTATCTCAAACTGTTACAGCATTAGTAAGTACACTTCTAGAAGACAACGGAGATTAAAATGGAAAAATTAAAGCTCCACTCTATCCCCCACCTCATTATATGTAGTTATAAATTAAGCTTGATTTTTCATCTTCAGTTTGTTTCTCATAGACTCATAGACTTTAAGGTCAGAAGGGACTATCATGATCATCTAGTCTGACTTCCTGCACATTTCAGGCCACAGAACCTCAACCACCCACTCCTGTAATAGACTCCAAATCTCTTGCTGAGTTACTGAAGTCCTCAAATCATGGTTTAAAGACTTCAAGTTACAGAGAATCCACTATTCACATTAGTTTCAACCTGCAAGTGACCTGTGTCCCATGCTGCAGAGGAATGCGAAAAATCCCCAGGGTCTCTGAAAATCTGAGCTGAGCTACAGCTAGGATGATAGTAGAAATGGGATTCCCTGTTGTCTGGGCTCATTGGTCTGACCTTTGTGGCCATATTTGGAGAAGAATCATATGCAGTTTAATCCAAAAGAGACATGATTCATGGCGCAGCTATCTGGGATGAGACAAGATTATCATGTTCTATTAAGGAAAATATTAAAGTATCTCAATTAAAAATACTGAGCTATGCTATTTGCTTAGTGTACTACTTAGTATTCAAGTAGGTTCATCGGCACTAAATCAGGAGTAACTCAGGTTAAATCAAAGTTATATTGGTGTAAGGGTGGTGAACCAAGTGAGGATTCAGGCTAGGAGGGAGATACCACAATAATTTCCACAATCCACTTTATCCCCTTTCTTGAAGAGGGTGACAATCAAGGCATCCCTTATTTCACTAGGTATCTCCTCCTTTATCCAGATTTTAAGAATAAGCAGGTAAAGCTGCAGAATTAGCTCTGGTCCACCATTTTTGAATATTTCAGCGGGGATCCCATCTAGACCTGCTGCCTTGTTGTTCTTCATCTGCATGGTGGCATTGTGCACCTCATACAAATTGGGAGGGTCTCCGAGCTCATCCCTAAATGGTCGTTGAGGGATTTGCTCAAGGACTTCATCTACTACCATAGAATTACGGTTAAGAGATCTTCAAAATGTTCTTTCCAGCGAGAATTGATGGCTTCGTTGTCCTTCAGAAGTGTGGTTCCGTCCTTAGAGTGAAGAGGATTCATACCATTACAAAATTAGCCCATAAACAGCCTTGGTGACACTAAAGAAACCACATGTATTGTGGATGTCCGCGAGATGTTGGAGTTCTTGCGCTTTCTCAGTCCACCATTTATTCTTAAGTTCTCTGGTTTTACGTTGTACTTCCGCCCTTGCCTTGGCATGGGCTTCTCTCTTTATATTACAATTTATGTCATTCTGCCAAGCATGAAATGCCATTCTCTTCTCATTGATGAGTTGCTCAATTTCAGCATTATTCTTGTCAAACCAGTCCTGATATTTTCTGGTGTGGTAGCCTATGGTTTCCTCACAGACATTGATGATTACTGCTTTCAACTGGCTCCAATGTTCCTCAATTTCTTCTGGAAACTCTGATGGGAGCTTTTCTTCTAAGACTGCTTGGAAGTGGTCACGCTTAATAGGGTCCTTCAAATTTTGGACCTTCAGCTTGCATCTGACCTGCTTCTTTTGCAGCCTCCATTTGGGAGCGATCTTAATTTTCATTGTGGATCGAATAAGGCGATGATCAGTCCAACAGTCATCAGCACTTGTCATTGCTCTTGTGAGAAGTACGTCACTACGATCTCGGGTACGAACTATGACGTAGTCGAGGAGATGCCCGTGCTTTGACCATGGGTGTCTCCAAGATGTTTTGAACTTTTCCTTTTGTCAGAAAAAGGTGTTCGTAATATAAGTTCATGTTCAGCACACTTGGTCAGGAGCAGAATTCCATTTGAATTACTTTTGCCAACTCCTTCTTTCCTGATTGTTCCTTTCCACAGGTCTGAGTCTCGTCCAACACATGCATTGAAATCCCCCAGAAGGATGATCTTGTCTGCTGTAGAGGTCTCCGATAAAATGGTTTCCAACTGAGAATAAAAATCTTCCTTTACATTCTCATCGGCATCCAGTGATGGTGCCTAGTCACTCACAATAGTTGCCTGTTGATTTTTGGTGAGCCTCAATCGGAGTGTCATAAACCGCTCATTGATGCCAACTGGTACCTCAGAGAGGCACCTTATGAGCTTGTTCTTTATAGCAAAGCCCACTCCATGCAGTCGGGGTTCATCTATAGATTTTCCCTCCAGAAGTAGGTGTATCCTCCTTTCTCCTCCCTCACCTGTCCTTCATCAGCTCTTCTAGTTTCGGACAAAGCAGCAATATCGATGTTAAATAGACTCAATTCACGAGCAATAATGGCTGTATGTCACTCTGGTCAGTCGCTGTTTGAGTTGTCCATCAGGGTATGTATGTTCCAAATTCCAAAGTTGAAAAGTTTCTTACATTTTCGACCGCTGAGGTGGTGATCCTGTTGGATGCGGCTATCCAGCCAGGAGAAACAGAGGCAAGACTATTTTTAGGGTACCTTTTCTAACCCTCTCCCCATGTGGGGTGAACAGAGTGGATCCTAAAAAGGACTGCTCAGTCGTGGGTGCAGCTGCCGAGATGCTCGACCCACCTCAATCCTCGAGCAAGATGACTGTATCACACACCCACCACCTGTGTGTCGGTCTGTGACTAGGAACTTCTGGATTTCACTGTCCTGTTCCCATCGCACTTGCCGATCGCCACCGGACTTTTGACTTGTACAAATGTTATTTGCCCAAAAACTGGAAGATGCCTGTGCAGGACTTCTTTTAAATTGGGGAGACTGGTGCACAACAGTCACCACACTACCCTTGACAGATAGAGGACTTGAAACCAATGGCATGGACACCATGATGATTGGAAATCCTCTATTTTCTGGAAATCCTTTATGTCTCTGTTACAGAGCCAATGTCAGCAGAGCCCCCTAGTGTAGACAAAGTATACATTGTAGGAGTGCAATGGTGGGAAGACAGTCCCCGCTTGGCCATAGATGATACCACAAATTCACTGTCCCAGTCTCTCCAGTGGGAGGGGTGAGGGAGTGTTCTGGGGGTGTAATAATGATACATGAAGTAGGTCCAGGGTGTTTGCTCCCCAGGACCAACCAGCCACTGGAGGATAGTAGGATTCAGTGACATAGCCAGGGGCCCTGCCCATCAGCACAACCACGTTTTGGGGAGAGGCCATGATAGGGCTCAACCCTGCCCCAGATCTGCACCTCACATGGGGCTGCAAAGAACCTCTATCCCCCCTGGCAGCCTCTTGTCTCTTCTCTGGCTGGGTGGCTCCATGGTGCTGGTGTTGTGTATGGGATTGTGCTCTCCGAGCTCCACCCATGGCTGCCCTGGCCCAACACAGTGCCACTGAGCGAGGTTGGGCTACTGAGCTTCCTCTGGGGGCTGCGCTCATGGCCGAGTCCACAATGCACAGCTGCTGGAGAGATACAGCTGCTGACCCAGCATGAGGACCCCCAGCTTCGAGGCTGGGAGAGGTGGGAGGAGCCCGGGGCTGATGGGGGCTCAAGGATCCAGGTTCAAATTCCAAAGCAACGTAAACTTCACCACGTTCAGATACACCTCTTTGGCTTGAATCTGACTCAAAAGCTACACACTCCACCATTCTCACTGTAAGATTTCAATGGAAGGAGTGTCTGTGGTTGGGTTAGGGAGATGGCACCAAGAGGACTGTGTCTCAGTTTGCACATCAACACAATGGGGATAAAACTACCTATCTGATCTCACCTGAGTATTGCAAGGCTAAATCAATGTTTGTAATGTGCCCTAAAAACCTCTTATTACTCCTTAATATTCAGTACAGTGGGATTTGGCAGGTTCCTATGGGTGAGATTGGGGAGGGAGAGGTCGCTGAGGTAAATGCTGCTCAGTATGTTAAAGTGACCTACATCACAAGTAGACCAATGCCTGGCCAAAAGATCAAGAGCTCCAAGGTGATGTTCAGGAGTCAGGATTAAAACCTAGGATTACTTTGTAGAATAATGTACATGGTAAAAATGATTCATTAAACCATTAGATAAAGGAGTATGCAGAGATGCAAATTGCACTATGGAGTCCTGTTACAGGAGCTGCCGAAAGTAACTGAGCTGCACAAATCACAACCAAAATGATTTCACTACTGGCATTAAAACACTGAGGCTTTTACATAATAAGCCTGTTTATATTCAAGACAATATTTTTAGTTAAATCTTTGTTCTCAGCACAAAAGTGCAAAGAGAATCTGTAGGAAATCTGCTGCTAACTCTAAAATCACTGGACTGTTCACTTTTCAAATGAATAATTTATTCACTAAAAAAAAATTAAGTTTTTGGCCGACCCAAAACTATTTGTGAATTTGACCTGATCATTTTGGCCAAGGAAAAGTTTTTCAGGTCCCATGGATTGACTCACTCTCTCTCTCTTCATCTTTAACCCAGTGGTTATGAAACTTTCCTGGGACATATGAGACCTAGGTTTGACTCCCCACTCTGGAGCAGGGATTTGATCTCAGAACTCCTCCTGCCAGGTGAACACCATAGTCACGAGGCTATAGCCTTTTCTATGGGCTGTTCTCAATATCTCCTGTTGAATGTGTTCCACTTCCTCTAAACAGTTAAATATTCATTACATCAGAGAGTGGAAGGGAATGACTCTATAGCCTGGTGATTAAGCCACTTCCCTGGGAGATGTGGCTTCAAATCCCTCCTTTGAATCAAGCAGAGAAAAGGTTTGAATCCATATATCCTATCTCTCAGTGGAGTGCCTTAATCACCAGGCTAGAGTCTATCCTTCTTGGCCCAATGAATATTTAAGTATTTATACAAAGTGGAACAGCTTCAACAGGAGAGACTGAAAGCAGAATAACCTATAGCCTGGTGGTTAGTATGGGGTGGAAAAGGGTAAATTGAAAATGCCAAGTAATTTTATCCCCTGTGACGGGGTGCACTCACCCCACACTGGACTGGGAAGGATTAACTCCTCACTGTGGAATGAGGAAGCCACGCCCCCACATCCTTACAGGGCATGCGCCAGGTGCAGCACTAGTATAAAAGGGAGCAGCCCAGGTCACTCTGGGCTGACTGCTGAGGAGGAAGGACACTCCTTGCTGGGTCCAGCCCAGGAGCAGCTGGAACCCCTGACTGCAGGAGCTAGAGACGCCAAGACCTGGACACATGCCCAAGTGCATGCAGACTCCCAAGAGGGATCAGAGTCACTGGGAACCGCATGCACCGAGAAGCCCAGAGACCCCAACGATGCCTTAACAGCAGCTCCAAGAGACATGGTAGGAAGTGGCCTGGGTGGACTAGCTATAGTCCTATGGGAAGTTGATGTGTTTTATTTGGAGCTCTGCTGACTGAGTCGTGGAGTGCTCTGCCACTGCTAGAGCCTTGGGCCATGGCCCAGTGGAGTAGGGTAGGCCCGGGTCCTCCTACCCTGGCTGCCATCCCAGCTGAGGTGACACCACATTGGCTCTGGCCGCAAGGCCTTACTGCCCCACCTGTGAGGGCAACTCTGAATCTGGCCATTGGGCCGCACAGCCCTGAGGCACGGGGCACTCCCATTGACTCTGGCCATTGGGCCACACAGCCCTGAGGGAGAGGTTATCCGTATCGACCCTTGCCATTAGGTTTTTCTAGCCCTGAGAACAAGAGCAGGCGAATTGACTCTGACCACTAGGCCATACCATCCCAAAGGCAGAGGCAATCATATCAACTCTAGCCATTTGGCCTCATTGCCCTGAGGTAGACGGCAGCTTGAAGGACTGGGTGCACTCACCTTGCACTGGATGGGGTTCCCCCAGCCCATCACATTCCCCAAATTACTAAAAATATAAATCTAGAGAAACAAGAATTGGCAGGCCAGCTCTTACTATCTTTCTTCAGAGCTGTGACTCTCACTATTTAGTAATCGAGGTTCTTATGTACCTTAAGAGAAACCAGAAATACAAACAAGCAAAATAATTACAATTATTAACCATGGCTATTTTATTATTAAAGAAAGGAAAAGAAAACATTGAGCAACACAGAACACAAATGATAAACAATGGTTACTTCTATTACAATCCCTCTCGGTAGCGTTGTTAACAGGGATTACACCTTTGTGATTGGGCCCAACAACGGTGGGACTCTCCTCTGTTGGTAAATAAAGACCAAAGTATTTCTGAAATTAGCAGTGAGTCCAATCTTAGTACACCTTAGATCAGTGGTTTTCAAACTTTTTTCATTTGCGGACCCCTAAAATATTTTGAATGTAGGTGTGGACCCCTTTGGAAATTTTAGACATAGTCTGTGGCTCTCCAGGGATCCGCAGACCATAGGTTGAAAATCACTGCCTTAGATAATTTAAACAGTCCATAGATCATAGAATTGTAGGACTGGAAGGAATCTCGAAAGGTCATCTAGTCCAGTCCCCTGCACTTAAGTCAGGACTAAATATTATCTAGACCATCTTTGACAGGTGTTTGTCTAAACTGCTCATAAAAATCTCCAATGACAGATTCTGCAACCTCCCTAGGCAATTTATTCCAGTGTTTAATGACCCTGACAGTTAGGAAGTTTTTCCTAATGTCCATCCTAAACCTCCCTTGCTGCAATTTAAGCCCATTGCTTCTTGTCCTATCCTCAGTGATTAATGAGAACAATTTTTCTCCCTCCTCTTTGTAACATTTGATGTACTTGAAAACTGTTATGTCCCCCCTCAGTCTTCTCTTCTCCAGGCTAAACAAACCCAGTTTTTTCAATCTTCCCTCATAGGTCATATTTTCTAGACTTTTAATCATTTTTGTTGCTCTTCTCTGGACTTTCTCCAATTCGTCCACATCTTTCCTGAAATGTGGCACTCAGAACTGGACACAATGCTCCAGTTGAGGCCTAATCAGTGCAGAGTAGAGTGGAAGAATTACTACTTGTGTCTTGCTTACAACGTTCTGCTAATACATCCCAGAATGTTGTTTGCTTTTTTTTGCAATGGTGTTGCACTGACTCATTTTAGCTTGTGATCCATTATGACCCCTGTGACGGTGTTGCCTGTGGGAGCCAGCTGAGGTATCTCAATTAGGGTGAACTGCAAACAAAACGGGGCAGACAAACCCCAAACGCTGGTGGATATTCCAATACTTAGATTTTCCAAGCCAGCACAAAACAACTTCAGTATTACCATACAGGTTACTCAGAAGTCCAAACAACGCAGTTCCCTTAAAGTACCCAGCCTCAGGCCTCTGTCCCGACATACCTGTCAGATATGATGATGATGATTACTGAGGTTCTTATCTCATCATATAAAAGAAAAGGTTCTTCCAATCCCAAAGGATCAGCCACATACCCAGGTCCAATTATAACTTAGATCTTACCCAAAATACATGCTATAGTCAATTCTTATTAACTAAGCTAAAATTTATTAAAAAAAAAAAGAGGGAGAGGGTTGGTTAAAAGATCAATATACATACAGACTTGAATTCAATTCTTGAGGTTTAGATGCATAGCAGAGGTGAGCTTGTAGTTGCCAAAAGTCCTTTTAGAAATAGTCCATAGGTTATAGTCCAATGTCAATATTCAGGGTGGCTCCCGTCAACGACTGGAGATCTCAATCCTTATGGCTTAAGGTTCCCCCCTCTTGAAACCCAAAGCAGATCTGAGATGATGTATGATCATGTCCCAGGGTTCTTATACATTTCCAGCAGCCTTTCGGCCTGAGAAAACAATAGGCTTAATTCTCCTTCCTCTAAACATCATGGCAATCATCATGGCAAAACATCAGGGTAATTTATCCATTAAACAGTTCAGATACAGGTTACTACAACCTTCAAAGAGACATAGACAATAATACTATTTCACTCAAGTATCATCATAAATGTTAATACTCCTTTTTTGATCTTTGAATTAAAGTTATAGCAATAGACAAGACTTGTTTGCTTACATCACAAGACCTGAGCAAACATCTACCCTTGATCTCTAACAATGCAGACTTGCTTTTCAAAGCTCTATTCATTTACCTATCTTCCTAACCAGTCCTTAAAGTTCACCCATGGGTCAGGTTAGTCTGTGAGTTAATTAACTCTTTCTGGCTTTGTCACCTTCCAATGAAATATTATATTACACTCATAACGTCACAACCCCCAGATCTCCTTCCACAATACTCCTTCCTAGGCAGTCAATTCCCATTTTGTATGTGTACAACTGATTGTTCCTTCCTAAATGTACTTGCATTGTTCCTTCCTAAATGTACTTCCTTCCAAAGTACTTTGCATTTGTCCTTATTGAATTTCATCCTATATACTTCAGACCATTTCTTCAGTTTGTCCAGATCATTTTGAATTTTAATCCTATCCTCCAAAGCACTTACAACCCCTCCCAAGTTGGTATCGTCTGCAAACTTTGTAAATGTACTCTACCATTATCTAAATCACTGATGAAGATATTGAACAGAACTGGACCCAGAACTGATCCTGGTGGGACCCCACTTGATATGCCCTTCCACCTTGACTTTGAACCACTAGTACCTACTCTCTGGGAATGGTTTTCCAATCAGTTATTCACCCACCTTATAGTAGCTCCATCTAGGTTGTATTTCCCTAGTTTATTTATGAGACTGTCATGTGAGACAGTATCAAAAGCCATACTAAAGTCAAGATATACCACGTCTACCACTCCCCCTTCTCCCCTGCCCCCCATCCACAAGACTTGTTACCCTGTCAAAGAAAGCTATCAGGTTGGTTTGACTGGATTTTTTTCTTGACAAATCCATGCTGACTGTTACTTTTATCTGCTAGGTGATAAGCAAATTGATTGCTTAATTATTTGCTCCATTATTTTTCCAGGTACTGAAGTTAAGCTGACTGATCTGTAATTCTTATCCTTATTCCCCTTTTAATAGATGGGCACTGTATTTGCCCTTTTCCAGTCCTCTGGAATCTCTCCCGTCTTCCATGGTTTTTTGAAGATAATCACTAATGACTCAGATATCTCCTCAGTCAGCTCCTTGAGTATTCTAGGATGTAGTTAATCAGGCCTTGATGACTTGAAGACATCTAACTTGTCTATGTAATTTTTAACTTGTTCTTGCCCTATTTTAGCTTCTGATCCTACCTCACTTTCATTGGTATTCATTAAATTAGATGTCCAATTGCTATTAAACTCTTTGGAGAAAACTGAAACAAAGTAATTTAGCACTTCTGCCATTTCAACATTTTCTGTTACTGTCCGCCTCCTACCCCATTGAGTGAGTAATGGGCCTACTCTGTAATTGGTCTTCCTCTTGTTTCTAATGTATTTGTAGAATGTTTTCTTGTTACCCTTTATGTCTCTAGCTAATTTAAGCTTATTTTGTGCCTTGGCCTTTCTAATTTTGTCCCTACGTACTTGTGTTATATGCTTGTATTCATCCTTTGTAATTCCTTTGTAATTTGACCTAGTTTCCACTTTTTTGTTTGTTTTGTTTTTTGTTTTGAGTTTCAGATAATTGAAGATCTCTTGGTTAAGCTAGATTGGTCTCTTGTCATACTTCCTATCTTTCCTATGCAATGGGACAGTTTGCTCTTGTGCCTTTAATAATGTCTCTTTGAAAAACTGCCAACTCTCTTGAACTGTTTTTGCTTCCCATGAGATCTTGCCTATCAATTCCCTGAGTTTGCTAAAGTCTGCCTTCTTGAAATCCATTCTCCTTATTGTGCTATTTTGCCTCCTACCATTCCTTAGAATCATGAACTGGGCAAAAGAAACTGTTTAAAGACAGGTACATCCAGTTTGGTTTAACATCGGTAACATCAACAGTTCAAAAATGGGCAAAGTATGTAATATTAACTAAATCCTATGGCATCAAAGTATTTAAATCACTTTCTTAGAAGAAGCCATTCAGAGCTGTTTTTTAAAAAGGCCAATTAATGAATTGTTTTAAAAGACATGGCTAAGTTGCTCACTGAACCGTTAATGTATATTTTCAATAAGTCTTGGAGCGCTGGGCAAGTTCCAGAAGACTGGAAGAAAGATAATGTGCCAATATTTAAAAAAGGTAAACAGGATGATCTGGGTAATTATAGACCTGTCAGTCTAACATCGATCCCAGGCAAGATAGTGGAGCAATGAACATGGTGCTAGATTAATAAAGAATCAGAGGAGTGTTATATAATTAATGCCAATCAACACAGGTTTATGGAAAATAGATCCCATCAAACTAACTTAATTTTTTGTTTTACATGTTTAATTGATAATGGTACTGTTGCAGTAATATACTTGGACTTCTGTAAGGCATTTGACTTGGTAACACATGACATTTTGATTTAAAAAAACTAGAACATAAAATGAACATGGCACTCATTAAATGCATTAAAAGTTGGCTAACTGATAGGTCTCAAAATGTAATTGTAAACAGGGAATCCTCATCAAATGGGTGTGTTTCTAGTGGGTCCCGGAGGGACTGGTTCTTGGTCCTACTCTATTTAACATTTTTATTAATGACCTGGAAGAAAACATAAAGTCATCACCGATAAAGCTTGCGGATGACACACAAAACTGGGGGAGTGGTAAATAATGAAGAGGACAGGTCCCTGATATAGAGCAATCTGGATTGCTTGGTAAGTGGAGTGAGCAAAAAATATGTGCTATAATATGGGTAAGTGTAAATGTATACATCTAGGAACAAAGCCACACTTTCAGGAGGGGGGACTCTAACCTGGGAAACAGTGATTCTGGAAAAGATTTGGAGGTTGTGGTGGAAAATCAGGCAAACATGAGCTCCCAGTGCAACTCTGTGGCCCAAAAGGGCTAGTTTAATCATGGGATGCATGAATAGGGGAATCTCAATTAGAAATAGAGAGGTTACATTACTTCTGTATTTGGCACTGGTGTGACCACTGCTGGAATACTGTGTCCAGCTGTGGTGTCTGCAATTCACGAAAGATGTGGATAAATTGGAAAGGTTTCAGACAAGAGCCATGATGATAGTTAAAGGATTTGAAAATCTTCTTTATAGTGACAGTCAGCTCCTTTAGTCTATTTCACTTAACAAAGAGAAGATTAAGGTGTGACTTGAATAGTCTGTAAATACCTACATGGGGAATAAATATGAAATAATGGGCTCTTCAATCTAGCAGATAAATGTATAATATGACCCAATGGCTGGAAGTTAAAGCTGGAAATAAGACATCAATTTTTAAAAGTGAGAATAATTAATCATTGGAGCAATTTACCAAGGGTTGTGGTGGATTCTCTATCATCGATAATTTTTAAATCAAGATTGTATGTCTTCCTAAAAGATATGCTCTAGGAATTATTTTGGGGAAGTTCTGTAGCTGGTGTTGTACAGGAGGTCAGACTAGATGATCATAATGGTCCCTTCTGGCCTTGGAATCTGAGAATAATAATCTTACATCCAAATTAAATCTCACTATTTCTGTTTCCCAATGTTTAGCCCCCATCTATTGTCCAGGAATACATAGTCTAAACCAGGGTTTCTCAAACTTCATTGCATCGTGATCCCCTTCTGACAACAAAAATTACTACATGATCCTGGGCAGGGGGACCGAAGCCTGAGCCCCACTGCCCTGGGCAAGGGGGGCCAAACCCAAAATCTGAGCACCACTACCTGGGTGGGGGGAGTGGGGGATGATGCCGAAGCTTGAGGGCTTCAGTCCTGGGCAGTGGGGCTCTGACTTTGGCTTCAGCCCCAGGCCCCAGCAAGTCTAATGCCAGCCTTGGCGACCCCATTAAAACAGGTCACGACCCACTTTGGGTCCCAATCCACTGTTTGAGAACGGCTGGTCTAAACAATTGGGTTAGCAGGAGAAACTTAATATTTTAAGTTATAATAGCATTTCAGTATTCCAATAAAGTCATCACAATATTTTTTAATTTGATCCCTTGAGGGTATTAGCTAACTTCCTTCTCATTGCTCCATGTTGAAGGACTGGTGATGTCATCTGGGATGGAAGATGATTATTTTTGCTACTGTGTAGCTGTTCCGTTCTTTTTTTCTTGTTAGCTGTCTGTGACAGCTTGCCTATCGAGATGGACAGGATGAGTTGATGAGCACTGTAAAGTTGCAGAGAGAGAGAGCTGGGTGCTCACTTCAAATGTGTATTCCCCTCCTATTCCTGATTCCATGAAAACACACCTCTTTCAGACTCTTAGTGCCCCCTTGGGTTGGTTTTGGTGACAACTTCAGCTCCTGAATATGCATTCTGCTTAATGAATATGCAGCATACGTCTAATTTCCTTTGTTCTTCTGTGGCAGAAATGTCTCAGATTAACTTTAAAGATTGAGTTTTAGCTCTCTGTTTAGTCCATTTTCTGAGACATTTCTTCTGTTTTATTAGGGTTCAACAGGAACTGACATTTTGTTTCTAAAGAGTTCAAACACTCCTTTTACCATATAAAAGTTTTCAGTTCTTAAAATAGTCTTTTACAATTCAATAAGTCTTTAGTCTTCGAACCAGAATAGTTATTGAAGTTGTTGTTCATCCTAAACACTCTTTGAAGACATGACTCTTGTTTTTCTGAGTGGGTGAGGAGTTGCTTAAGCTTGCCAATTAATTCCAAATAATATAAATATTCTATACTTCAGTGGCTTCTTAATCAGTTTAGCCAGATTATTAGATTTCATGTTGGTACATAAGGCATTTTACCATTTACATAGCAATGATATTAGAAAATTATATTAGAGGCTTTGCATTTATTTGAAATATTTGCCAATATGCATTTCAAAAGGATTGCCATTTCAACATTTAAGAAATAAAGGTTTTCTACAAAACATTTCCAACTATGCATGTTTTCCTTCAAGGATATAGACTTTAGAGGGCTTATAAAGGAATTACTTCTCATAAGAATTTGGTGGGTTTTGACTTGGGTTGTTCATGCAAAGGGGGAGGAGTGCAAAGAAAATCCTACTTATGTTTTAAGATTTTTTCCATAGCTTTTGATAACAATCTTCATTGTTTCTTCTGAAGCAGCTTTACCTTCTTTTACACAATCAGGTCCTTTCTAAGACAGGAATATTCTACAGCATTAGCTTTCTTGAGATAAAAATTATTTGTACCAAAGTGATATCTTAAACAAGAGGAAGTTTGCCTTTTCAACCAAATGATGCCTTCAAGTAGGAGCAGAATTACAATCTGCATTCAAAGACTCCTATGTCAAACACTTCATACAACAAACACAACCAACACCTATATACCTCCTTCAAATCTTAGAACAAAAGAGAACTTCATAAAATGTCCAAGCTGCATTTCAGAGCTCAAACAGGATGGTGTTTTCCTTCACACCTGAACAGTGTCACATTGACAGCTAACAGAACTCCTAGGAATTTACTTTTTGCTTGAACATTTTATGATTAAATAAGCTAAAATATGAGCATTAAGCCACTTTTTTTTTCCAAGCATCATGTGTGAAAATAACTATTGATTCATCCTAAAATTCAGTAAAGGTACAGGCAGAATTGTAATAACATCACTTTATTAAAACAATAATTAATAAACATTTTTCATCAATATTGAGGTCTCTTCCCCACATTAGGGTGCTCACCTGGGAGGAAGGAGATCTGAGTTCAAGTCCATGCTCCAGCAGGGGGATTCAAACCTGGATCCTCTGCATCTCTCTCTCACTCACACCAAGGTTTGGTGGACCAAAATGGACTTTTCCATTTTGCTAACCAATTCCAAACATTTTTGGAATCAAATAGAATATTTCCGCTGATCTTTAAGTTTGCTGGCTGAACCGAAAAATCAATTATTTGCCTCACTGTTTGGGTAACTCAATTGTCAGTTCCCATTACTGTATCAGACAAAATTCTAATGCTTAGTTAAAGGGAACAATCCATCACAGGGGGTATGTTACAAACTAAGGAACATTATGTAAGCATACTGCAGTGTCACAAGGTGACTGGCCCCTTTAAGAAGGAGTGGGGTCCAGTGCACCTGTGACTGATTACCTGCTGCCCAGTTAGTTTTAAGGGAAGGCACCTGGGCTTAATAACAAGAAATGGATGTGCCCAGGGTGAGGAGAAAGAGGAGAGGAGCTGCTGCTGCTGTGAAAGAAAGCACCTGAAGAAGCTGCTGGAATCCCACAAAGACAGGTCCAAGAAGGGGGGTCTGTATAACCCCTGACTTCAAGGGGAGAGACTCAATCAGCAGGGCCTGGGAAGGGCTGATAGTTATACCTAGTGGAGAGGCTTTGAACTAGTCAGACCTCAGGGAGCAGGGGCTGTGCCCAGTGAAAGATTGGGATAAGTTGTGGGGGAGGGGTGGAGAGAAACCTTCACTTCACCTTTGTGTTTATTTTATGTTAATAAACCAGTCCCCAAGAAAGGGGTTTGTGATTGGACATAAACCTCTGTAGATTATTCCTAGGAACCTGTTCAGGGAAAACTAAGGCAAGGTGATGCAGAGCTATGCTTGGCCAGCTGAGGATGCTACAGGCCAGGCTTGCCCCTTGACATACAGCTTTAAGAGCTGTACATCAAATTCTAGGACTGGAAGGGAGCTCGAGAGGTCATCTAGTCCAGTCCCCTGCACTCATGGCAGGACTAAGTATTATCTAGACCATCCCTGACAGGTGTTTGTCAAATGATCAGAAAACTGTCTTATTAACAAAGAGATCATATTGGGTGTCTACAATGCAGCTGTCTTATAGGGCCAAATTTTCACAGGCATCTTAACCTGGTCTCTGTATGACAAAGACTTGCATGCATTTTTTTGAACTCTCGCACCTGTATGCCAAGTTGATAGATTCTTATCCTGTGAGTGCTGGAGTTGGATGTTGTTGCATAAAATTGTCATCTGAGCATATAGGTGTTACTTAGAATCTATAATCTGCCTGCTCGGGTACTGGTGCTCCAAAAGTCCAAAGACAGATGTTTGCATATGTGCAATTAGAGCCCATTGTTTTGAAAAGTTGGGCTATCTTGTTAACCTATAACTTTATGGTTACATTATAAAAAAATATTCTCATTCAGCAGACTGTGGGTCTGCATTCCGATCTCAATCACTATACATCCAGAGAAGCTACTGAGTTCAAGTGATTCTAGTGACTTTCACCACTGTAAGTCTGGAATAATTGTACTCAGTGTCAGCCCACCAGAGATACAACCATGTAGCTGAGATCAGAATCCTATCAACAGAAAAGTACATTTTGTGGTATTTTCTCACATGTATTCTTTAATGGATTTACAATCATAGTATGAAATGACAGACCCAGAATTTGTATAGTGTTGACCACTTGGATAAAAGTCCTTTTTATCTTGACATTGGCTAGTGTCTGGTTGAATATGGAAGAAAATTATTTATTGAGCACAATTAGTATGCTCAGTAGTGTCTTAACATCAAGAAAGACTGGGCACCTGCCACAGGACTTGCTGTAATTCTACCTTTCTGCACACGAAAGATGGTCAGTTTCTCTGTTCCTCTTTGTTTTGTAATCTGGGCCTATTTTCTCCCTGGGTTAGGGGATGCGAGAGCTGTCACTATGTCCTCTTTATATCCCTGTTCCAAAAGGCTCTTAGCTAACTCCTTCCTGGTCTCCTTTGTGTTCAGTAAATACACAATAATATTGTATTACTTATAGTTGTGTAATTCCTCCACTAATACACCCTTCCCTCCCACCCTGCCAAAACAGCAAAACTAAAAACGAACCATCAAGATCAATACAACACATTTGAAGTTTGTAGGCCAAGGCATTTTGGCAATACAGCTGAGCCAAAACCAGATAGGTAGATCAATAAATATGGAATTTTTTTCCATCGGTGTCAGTGAAATTTTTTAAATTTCTTCTCTTCCCTCCTCCTGCCCCGTGCAAAAAAAACCAACTTTGCAGAAAAAAGCTACCTTGGTGACATGAAATTTTGAGGGATAGATAGGTTGAAAACTGACCTTTTTTTATAGGATAATATGTACCTTCAGCCTTAATTATGGAGCGGCTACTGTCATGCCAAAATGCAGACTGTCTTGTGAAAGTTCAGGCATCTCTAGACATACTCATTATGTTAGGTAGGAATTTTATTGCCCACAAGTGTTGCCATCTCTCTTGAAGTGCTGATCTCCTTGTGTTTCATTGTACCAAGTCATTGGCTCTGTGGGTGTAAGCTGGTATTTGTGAAATGGATGTAGGCAGCAGAATTTCATAGTGAGGAAAGAAAAGTGGTTTGTGGGCTATAGACTTGAAATCAGTTACAGAAGTCAGCATAACTCAGAGCTAAATCTGATCCTACTTCAGAAGAAAAATAGACACAAATGGCAAAAGTTTCATTGGCTACACAGAAAGATGTAACAGTGTAACTAATAGAGATGGTTTATAAGATGAAAAATAATGTACAAACACTTTGAAAATGATTTTTCCAATGTTCATTAAAATTTCACTTTGATTAACATTTTCCAACCAGATCTATGAAATATTAAATAAAGCACTGAAGTCCTCAGGGGATGAAACAAAGAAGCTGACACACAGCTCAGTAAAACTGAAACATGGTACATTTGTTATTTTTATCTACCTA
Organism: Platysternon megacephalum; assembly: GCA_003942145.1. Taxonomy (NCBI): domain Eukaryota; kingdom Metazoa; phylum Chordata; order Testudines; family Platysternidae; genus Platysternon; species Platysternon megacephalum. Next base: position 3,803,125 of record QXTE01000046.1, read on the forward strand.
TCTTACTGCAGATAACTCTAAGTCACCTATCATGGTGTCCAAGTGTCACTCACTGTGGCAATTTTAATTGCTAGTGTGAATGACAACCCATTACACAATTTATTTTGTTCTCTTCTCTTTGAGTTCATGTCAGCTTTTCAACCCAGGCTTGATCTTATTTTTAATTTCAGTGGGAGTACTAAGATAAGGCAAAGATACATGTTTCATATGACTCTGCCTTAGAAACTGGATGAAGAGAGTTAATAAACACGCTTTACCCCTAAATGTAAGATAAAAGGAAAATGGTTTGTTCAGCATGGTTTCTTTGGCACTGTCTTCCATGCAGATAAGGGGGCTATTAGTATCATTCTGTATAGATTCTTAAGTTGGTGACCATTTGAATTGGGCCTGTGTTATCCACAAATATAATTTATGACCCTAAAGGCATTTTATGCAACCTCCACATGTAAACAGGATGTTAAAAATAGATCTGGGCAAATTTGTGTGTGTAAACAGGATGTTAAAAATAGATCTGGGGGCTTTTTTCCCCACCAAAAATACAGATTTCAGGTTGACCAAAACTATTCATGAATTTAGGTCAAATTTGACAAACTGTTTCAACTGAAAAAAAGAGAAAATTTGGAAGTTTCAAACATTTCATTTTGGAATTTCTGAAATGAAGGATTTTGACTTTCTTTTCAGAATCATATTTCATTTTGGAATTTACCTAAATCTAACTAACACTTAAACCCCCAAAGAAAACAAAAGGGTAAAGATTTGTTTCAGGTGAAACAAAACACCTTGTTCAACCTGCATTGAATTATTTTTGGTTTGGTCAAGAACCTGAGAAATTCTCGTTTTGATTCAATCAAAACAATTGTTCAGTTCTCCCCGCCTGGAAACCCTGGAGCCCATGAGATTGTCTCTTCTCCCCCATGTTACTCATTCTCCCTTGGGAAAAGAGCAGATTTTATGAATTTTAAGATTTTTCACCCAGGCAGTGCCTGCTTAGGCATACGTTTAAGTTTTATGAGGGAAACCCAGAGTCTCTTTAAATGACAAGACTGAGATGTGAGGCTGAGCAGAAGCCCTGTTGAATTGCACTGCATGAGCGGCAAAGCACTGGGACACTTCCAGGGGCAATGCAATGGTGACCTGACAGAAATTGGAGAGGGTATTAGGCCACTCTTTAAAAGGACATCTGCCACCATAAGGAGTAGTACAACTGTCAGACTGGCAGCTGCCAGTACAGGATCAGTATGTTTGAACAGGCAACATACGGTATGGGGTCAGCTGGCCACTAAACTAGGCAACCAGTACTTCTCATACCATGCTGGTTCTGCCACCAATGGAAGGAGGAGGGAGGGGCTAGAGCAGCTCCCAAAGCAGGGAGAGGGATTCCCCCCATGTTAGCCACTTTAGCCTTACAAAGATTCCAGTGTGTGCTGAAGCCAGCTGCCTGAGCTATGATTTTGGGGAGGCCCTAAGCAAAGCTGCTACTCAACTGCCCCTGAAGTAAGGTGGTGCCAGTGACCTTTGCAGGCCCCAAAAAGGGGCTTGTTCTCAGTGCTGTTGGAACATTGGTTTTTCATTTTCCAATAGCAAACAACATGGGGAGACCCACAGGTGGCCTGAGAGGCAGGAGCCTGCATTAGTAGCTGGTGTAACAAAGGATCCCAGCCCCACTGGGGGGGGGCACCAACTGGTTCCCTAGATAAACTCATTTACAATACCACATCTGACTTAGCAGAATTCCTCCTGAGAGTCTGGTTACATTAGTCACTCCTCACCCCCTTCCAGCATGTATCTATATCTGCCTACAAAAGCCAGAATCTAACTCAGAATTAGGGATTAAGAACTTGTCGCAATATAAGTAAGAGGGCATCCACATTTGCATTATACATTCTGGGATAGACTTTGTATGAAACACACTCTAGAAAATAAAGCTGTGTTGTATCACAAGTCCTCCACTGTGACAGCCACATCGAGTCAAATACAGAAGAAGAGGATTAGCCACTATCTCAGAGTCTCAGTTTAAGCAAGCTGGCAAGACGAAACAGTCCTGAAACACTGTACCAAACAAGAGTAAAACAGCAGCTCGGTGACAAGGGGAGAAAAGCAGAAAAATCAGACCTAGTGGGAAGGGGCGGCAGTTCAGGAGATCACAAACAGGAGGAAAAGCAGCAAGGGAACTTTTGTGGGCTGAATCTGTAAAGACAGAGAGGATGTGAGTGATAGAATATTGTCAGATATTACAAGGCTGAATTCAATCATTTAAAACTGAAGTTATCCAAATTCAGAAGTTAAGTTCTTAAGCATGGACTATGACAGTGCTCACTGTGAATTGATTTACCATAATTAACATAAAAGTGTTTAACTGTTCCTGGCAACGGTTGTTAAATACTAAGAACAGTTAAGATTTGTGGTTTGCATTTTTGAACAAAATAAACAAACCCCTAGTCCTACATGAAAAGAAGTGTCAGAGGAAGATATGAGGAAAAATTAAGAAGTCAACTCTCTTCTACTGGAAGGCTATAGAGAGTGCATAAGATACACAGCTTAGGGCCCAGTTCATCCGTACAACGCCTGTATAAATAAATTTCAAATGTATTTAATCAGTAACTTCCCATTCCACCTGGGGTGGGGGAAGGAGACGGTCCCCAACAAGCGATGGGTTGGGAGGAAGTACCTTTTTCAACCCTCGTATATAGCGGTGAAGTGAGGCTAATGGTCTGTCTCAGGGGTCAGCAACCTTTCAGAAGTGGGGTGATGAGTCTTCATTTATTCAAGTTACAAGAAATGGGCAATCGAGCTTCACAAGGGAGTGATCAAAACTCTGAGATTAAAAATAGAAAGCCAAGACCAGGAATAGAGAGAAGGCAACTAAACAAGAATTCAAGGAGCCCTATTAGACTTGTTGGGAATGGATAATGGCAGCAAAATAGCAGTGAATTAATGCTAGCTTAAAGGACTAAAGGGAGCAAAAATAAAGAATCATAGAATTATAGGTTGGAAGGTACCTCGGTGGGTCATCTAGCCCAGTCCCCTGCACTGAGGCGGGACCAAGTACTATCTAGACAATCCCTGACAGGCGTTTGTGTAACCTGTTCTTAAAATCCTCCAGTAATGGAGATTTCACAACCTCCCTGTGTGATTTGTTCCAGTGCTTAACCACCGTTACAGCAGGAAGCTTTTCCTAATGTCTAACCCAGGGGTAGGCAACCTTTCAGAAGTGGTGTGCCGAGTCTTCATTTATTCACTCTAATTTAAGGTTTCGCGTGCCGGTAATACATTTTAATGTTTTTAGAAGGTCTCTTTTTTAAGTCTATAATATATAACTAAACTATTGTTGTATGTAAAGTAAATAAGGTTTTTAAAATGTTTAAGAAGTTTCATTTAAAATTATATTAAAATGCGGAGCCCCCCGGACCGGTGGCCAGGACCTGGGCAGTGTGAGTGCCACTGAAAATCAGCTCGTGTGCTGCCTTTGGCATGCCTGCCATAGGTTGCCTACCCCTGGTCTATCTCCTCTCCACTGATGGCTTTTCTTCAGGAGCGTCATCTGCTGTACAATGGACTTGCATTTCTCATCCCTGAACAAATCTCAACAACCAAAAACACATGTTTTTGAGCCGTGCCGACCCATTATTATTTTTCCCCCAGCTGAGTCTTTAAACCAGCCCATTGTATTAGGGAAACCAAGGTGTTGTACATCCTCCAGCATTGTTCTTAAGAGACCAGCTGCCAAATACCTGAATCTACTAGGGTGGAGTCACAGATCTAATGTCTCTTCCACTCACTCTGTGTTGCCTTGGGCAAGTGGGAAAATGTTAGTACATACCGGAGAAGGGTGTATTAAGGATTAATTATTTAGTAGTAATTGTACAGACTCTGATGAATGCTAAGTATTTTAGCATTTATTAAAGCCTCCGCATTATCCAGCTGCTGCTGAGAAGGAGGTATCCAGCACTGGGAGTTGCCATTGGAGCTAGATCACCTGGAAGGCTTGCAGAATTGGCCAGGCGTTGTGGGCCGCTTGTGCTTTCTGCTGTGTGTGGTTCCAGAGAACAGGCTTGCTTGTTACAATATTTGGTATCTGATACCACAGGGATGAGCCTGGTATAAGAACCAAGGTAGATCAGCTCAGATGGTCTAAGCCAGGGGTCGGCAACCTTTCAGAAGTGGTGTGCCGAGTCTTCATTTATTCACTGTAATTTAAGGCTTCGCGTGCCAGTAATACATTTTAACGTTTTTAGAAGGTCTCTTTCTATAAGTCTATAATATATAACTAAACTATTGTTGTATGTAAAGTAAATAAGTTTTTAAAAATGTTTAAGAAGCTTCATTTAAAATTAAATTAAAATGCAGAGCCCCCTGGACCTGTGGCCAGGACCCGGGCGGTGTGAGTGCCACTGAAAATCAGCTCGGGTGCCGCCTTCGGCACATGTGCCATAGGTTGCCTACCCCTGGTCTAAGCTCTCTGGGGCAGGAGCTGTCATCTTGTTCTGTGTTTGCACAGCACCTAGAACAATGGAGTCCTGGTGCATGACTAGGCCTCTTAAGCATTATGGTAATACAAATAATAATGTTGTTTCCTTCAATCAATCAGCCTCCTGCTCCTTTTCTGTCCTAGCTCCAGTGGCAGAATGAGCGGCGTTTGTTCCTGGCTACCAATCTGTCTTGTTCCATGTGCACTTAGGTCACCCCATGAAAGAGACAGTAATCATGCCTCTCACCTCCAGAGTGCCTCCGAGCATCTGGGTGTGGTATTGCAGGGCTTCTCTCAGTCTAACACCCAGTTGTTCTGGTGCCACAATGGTCTATTCTTGTGCATGGCCCCAGGGTACATCTCACTTCATAACCCTTTTGGAATTAACACAGAAGTCTTTTTAAAAAAAAAAGAGAGAGAGAACTTAAAGGCCAATATCTTTTAAAACCCAGCCTACAACTCCTGTCTGGGGCTTGCAGTTCTTGGCCGCTTCCACTTCTAGTGCTTGTCCCTTCCTTCTTGGTTTGGGGGAGGGCAGGGGAACCCAGGCCTGCTCTTTCCTCTAGGGTCCAGCTCAGGGACCTTGTTTTAGGTGGATAAGGACTGTGTCTTTGATCCTTTTGCCACTTCCCTGAGCTTCTCCAACCTTCACACCACTTGTCAACATCTTCATCAGGTCTCTGGACTCTGCTGTTGCTGCCTGGATCTGTGGTTCTTCACAGCCTCCTCTTAACCAGCTAAGAAGGTACTTTGTCAAAGACCACTCCCAGCCCTTCTCTCCAGCAGCTGGGCTGTACTGTGAGTAGTCCTTCTGTCTCACTTTTAGAGCAGTCACTATCTCCCTCCTCCAGACAGGAGTTCCCCTCAGCCCTCCCTCTGGGGCTTGGGGTTGTACCTCAGGCTTCTTGCCTTAGGGAAATCTGTCCTTCCTGTCCTTCTAGAAGTTCCCCCTCAGCCTCTTCCTGGAGCGGGGTTTGTGTCTCAGGCCTCTTGCCTTGGAATGTCAGCTACAAGGCTTTTGCCAGTTCTGTTCAGTTGAACACGCTCTCCACTTAGCCTTCCAAGCTGGACATCTCAGCAGGCTGCCTTCCCTGTCAGTGTCTGTTTGCTGTGAGGGAGGAGGAAGCTTTTATGCTGGTCCCCTTCACCCTCTTCCTTCCCAGTTGATTGGATGAAAGGGGCACCTTGCCCTGCCCTCTCTGCTAGGCTTTCAGCCCTTAAAGGTACAGTGTGATGATTCCTTCCCAAGCACTACTCATTCCTGGGACCCTTCTGAACCCTTAAAGTAGAGGCCCATGCCAGATGGCGGTGTAGGCTGACCTCTAGGGACCACAGGAAACTACTGCCCCCTCCATGGCAGATTGCCCCATCACAGAGAGAATATCTAGAATTGTAAAGATGAAGGGTGACGGGAGGGCAGAATCCAAGACACTTGCATTAAGAAGACAGAATAACTGCAATTTCGCCAAGGTTTTAAGAAATAAGGGCTGAAGAATGTAATTCACAATGAAGTTTACATCTAAATTAGGCACATCAGGAACTGCTCGGTGTCCAGGCATCAGACTAGGTATTGAATTTGCATTATTCATTTACATGCATAGCAAGGAAAACAGAGTTGAAAATCTTCTCACTTAAATATAGATCATTGTATCTAAGTGGGAGGAGACTCAACATTTGTCCTGTCCAAACTAATCCATAAAACTTTGAATTTTAGACTTTGAATATCTGATAATTACAGCTCATTCCTTGTGAAGAATATACACATAGAGAATTATTCTACTTTAAAAAAGTGAATAAATTAGAAAAATAAGAAGCTGTTTGCATACAATTTGCAAACAGAAGAATAGGTAGAAATCAATTTAAAACATGGTTTGCTGTTATTTGCCCTGTTCCAAGTTATAACAGAACAATTTTTACTCTATTACAACAGTTTTAATCTGGAGTAACTCAGATTTACATTGGTGTACTTCAAATTTCATTTAGCATAATGTAAGTTTGCCAAGCACTTCAAAAATGTTTGATCAAGGACACTAAATAGATGCCAATAACTTATGCTAGAACCCTGAAAGAAAACAGTTCCCAGAGAATAGCTTGTTTGAAAGGAAAAACTATCAGTCAATGTGTAGGGCCAGATACTCAGCTGGGGTAAATCATTATAGCTCCATTGTAGTCAGTGAGCTGAAATGGGGTTATGTATAGAACTGACAAATTCAGGATTTCTAGTTCACAAGAAATTTCAGCCTTTCAAAATTTGATTTAGTTCCAATCAACACTATTTTGTTTTTAAATTACTCACAAACTGGAAATTAAAAAAAAAATTGTTTCAGAAACCCCAACACATGTTTCCAAAATGAAATTTGCTTCCCAGGACCAGCAGCTGCTGAGTGAAATAAGCAGCTTGCTTGAGAGACTGGAAGCCCTAGGGTCTCCTGGCCTGGGGAAGGTCACATACTGGGGCTTTCAGGTTCCCAGGTCTGTGGCAGAGAGCCTGATAACCCTGGCTCCAGCTGGGTCTTCCATGACCCCTACTCCAGAGCAGTGAGTCTGGAAGTCCTGGCATGGATGGCTGCCCTGAAGCTATGGACCCTGGAAGCAGGCAGCATGATTTGATGGAAGCTCCTCAAATCCAACTCACTTTTGTGAGAAATTTTGGGTGCAATGAACCAGAAAATCTCCAACCAGCTCCAGTTACGTGTGTTTTACAGCAGAATAAGTGATTGAATAAAATGGCTATATTTGTGAAGGCCTATGCTATCAAATCCTCCCTTTTGCCATTATCTTGTTTTAAAAGTTTCATTTTTGTTATTGAGTGCATTTGAGAATATCCATTTGTGTCCAGCTCCACATAGCAAGGATTGCATCCCCACCTCTGGATAACCAAGTGCAGTACACTTGTTGATACAATTTGTGTTTAGAATAAATCTGCCCAAAACTCTATTGGAATAAAAGTTATTTGGTGTGAATCAAAACAGTGAAGGGCTATTGGATCTGAGAATTTACTAAGCTAACAAACTATTGCATACTTGTAGGGCCTTTCTTTAGCTTGTTTCAAAACACTGTATTTAATTATTTATGCCAATTTTGTGACTTGCCATTGGATGCCAAATGAGCAAGTGTTAGTCAGGAAGAGAATTTTTCTCATGATACTCAGTTCAACACTAATCATTTATACGACCTTGCTTCATAGACCCGCATAATTATAACACTATGCCAAGAGAATGAGGCTATCCAGCTGGGCATTGGTAACAAAATGCCTTTTATGAGCCAAATCAGTAACTCCTCATTCAGTTTTTACACAGTATGTAATGAATTCAAAACTACCAGTGAAGTAGTTTTTGCTTATCCATTATACCTTTTTTAAAACTACAATGGGAACATTTCATATTCACCTTCTTACTGCCACAGTCCTAACACTGCCTCTAATGGACCAGTTGCTGATGTGATGTAAAGGGTGGGGATGGGGAGGAGTGGCAGGGTGGCAGGACTGTGTTGTTGATTCACCCTGCTAGGAGTGGTTAGAAGCAGTTATAATCAAGGGTAAACAGAATTTACTCACTTCTTATTTGGGGAATATAGGGTTTAGGTTAGTTTACCCACTATTTTTTTTTAACCTCTATACCACTGCTTAGAACCCTGCATAAAGCTGCTGAAATTCTGCAAACTCATGATAGGTTTGGCTTGTAACCTCCCCCTGAGATCTAAGGAAGGTTGAGTAGTTTTCTGGAGAGCGGGATCAAAGAAGCTAAGACCAGAGGAAATCCTAGAGGTGAACCCTCAGAACAGCCATACTCAGAGGATGTTTCAGGCTGAGGTTTGTGATGGTGTTTACCAGCAACCAGACAGGGGATGACCTAGGACACTAACTCAGCTTCAGTGTGCAATGCTAAGGATGGGATAGGGATTCGGTCATTTAACAGGTTTCAGAGTAGCAGCCGCGCTAGTTTGTATCCGCAAAAAGAACAGGAGTACTTGTGGCACCTTAGAGACTAACAAATTTATTTGAGCATAAGCTTTCGTGGGCTACAGCCCACTTCGTCGGATGCATAGAATGGAACATATAGTAAGGATAATTATATATGCACTCCCACCTTTTCATGTTCTCTGTGTGTGTGTGTGTGTATATATACACCTCTACCTCAATATAACGCTGTCCTCGGGAGCCAAAAAATCTTACCACGTTATAGGTGAAAGAAACCGCGTTATATGTGGGATATTGAAAGTCTTTTCCTAAGTGTCAGGATGGAGAATATTGGCACATGCTCGGGGTTCGGCTGATCGCCGTGTTTGGGGTCGGGAAGGAGTTTTCCTCCGGGGAGATTGGCAGAGGCCCTGGAGGTTTTTCGCCTTCCTCCGAGCATGGGGCAGGGGTTGTTTGCTAGAGGATTATCTGCTGCTTGAAGTCGTCAAATCAGGATTTGGGGACTTCAACAGCTGAGTCAAGGGTGAGAGTTATTTCAGGGGTGGGTGGGTCAACTTTTGTGGCCTGCATCATGCAGGAGGTCAGACTAGATGATCATAATGGTCCCTTCTGATCTCAAGTTCTATGATTCTATGATATTGAACTTGCTTTGATCCGCCGGAGTGCGCAGCCCCGCCTCCCCTGGAGCACTGCTTTACCGCGTTATATCCGAATTCGTGTTATATCAGGTAGCGTTATATCGAGGTAGAGGTGTATCTCCTTACTATATGTTCCATTCTATGCATCCGACGAAGTGGGCTGTAGCCCACGAAAGCTTATGCTCAAATAAATTTGTTAATCTCTAAGGTGCCACAAGTACTCCTGTTCTTTTTGCAGTCATTTAACACTATGTATATTGGTGCAATGGGTGGTGAAATGTCAAGGCTAGCGCAGGAAAGGCAACCGACAAGCCTTTCCTGTCTTACAGGGTAGTCTGCCATGTTCTACACCTTCTTACACTCTCCCCCTCTTGGTTGCTTTTCTTGCTGAATTCCTGCTGCTACAACACTGTCCCTACAACTCTTCCTCCCTCTTCCCCTCCCTCAGCACGTACCTTACAGTGACTTACCAATAAGTTGCGTAACTTCAACCATGCAGTAGTTCCTATAGGCTAAGATTAGACTATATATCTCATGTGCACATATGAATGAACAAATGATTTTTTCCATTAAAAATCTTGTTAAATGTTTAATGGCTTTGTGTAGACCAGCAGTGGCTTGTTTACCAGAGCCAACTGTATACTGCAGTTACTGTTAAGAGTTCAATGCTATTTAACTGTGTCTTCATAATTAATTAAAAATGTTCAAGACTGCTGAAGAGGGGATGCCTTGAGATATTTATTATTATGGCTTATTCAGTAAAAAGGAATAAGAAGAGCAAAGAAAGAATGGCTTTGTTTCGTGTTTCAGGAGGTGACAAAGGCTTAAGAAGAATGGAGGAATAGTAGATTTTATTCTTATTCAGCTAACAAAAGCTATAATCATGAAATGGTTTTACCCACTGAAATGAAGGTCTGGAGGTTTAACAGATACTCAAAATCACCATTGGCAGTCACAGTAAACCAGCATAAAAGATTTATCTCCCTCCGTTATGGTTTGCTGAGTTGTACTGAATTATGTATCGGACAAGTTGCTTATAAACAATTCTAGGAACTAGAGAAGAACCTGATAGCACTAAACTTGTTTCACTGAGGTTTTTTTTTTTTTAAATCTTGTCAAGGCCAGTTTCAGAAGAATACTGTCTGAGAACACCCAATTTGGCTCAAGCAAAAGCCTCATTGGAATTTCTAGGAAACCCAATGGCTGAACCTTGTTTCCATAGGTAGAGGTAGACAGTAATTTGTTCATATTCAGTACAGAGATTACAGATTCTGCAATGCAGTTTTCCTACAGGCCACAATTCCATATTCCTACAGGCTGTACTTTTGAACTCCATGGGCTGCTTTTGGCCCACAGACTACATTTGGGACAACCTTGATTTTATATTCAGGGCAGACTTTATAGTATGTGAGGGCAGGTACTTGAGGTTTTTATAGTCACCCAGAAAATAGAATTGTTTAAACTGGAGGCAAAACCAAGCCAGACCCTAGGATCCAAAGACCCCTCCCTCCTCCATTTGTGAACTTTGTGTGGGGAGATTTGAACCTACTATAAATTTTGCAATTGGTACCTGTCTCTGTATCAGGCTGAACAAAAACTCCCGATTAAAACACTTCTGCAGTTAGAAGCTGTTTGAAATTCAAATTAGAATTCTGTGGCTTGAGCCTTTTTCTATTCTGAAGATGACTTCTGTATAAGGTATTAGTGTAAAGATTTTTTTCTAATCAATTCCAGCAAATGTTGTTTTCACCGGTTATTGCCTGCTTCATTTAGTGTCAATTTATTTTGGTGACATTAATTATCAGAGGTGCAGTAAGTATTACTTAAATTTAAAAAGCAGCCAGGTAGATTTTATGCAGTGACATGACAAAACGCCCGACACTAAAACAGCTTATGTCAAGTGCCTGTCAATCCCTCTTTGCATTTCAAATGTAGGCAGATGCATCTGTATCTTCTCTGGAATACATTCATCCTCACTGAAATTTAAATAATGGTGAATGAATAATTTCATTGTATCTTTGTCGCTGAAAATGACATGAGATTTATGAAGCAGCAAATGTAAGTTATGTACACATTACTGAAGTGTTTGGATATATAATGTGTAGCCTTTAATTCTATTTAACATTAATCATATTTTGGTGGATTTGACTCTGGCGGCTACAGTCTCAAGTTCAACAGAGTTATCTCTGTTGGTTCTAGATTTAGAGTTCATAGGAACACATGAAACCATAGGCAAATAACACATACAATTACAAGAGCATCTATCTTTTAGTAAAAAACAATGCGGAGTCTGGTGGCACCTTAAAGACTAACTGACTTATTTGGGCATAAGCTTTTGTGGGTAAAAAACCGCACTTCTTCAGATGCATGGAGTGAAAATTACAGATACAGGTCTGTCTCATCTTACGCTGGGGTTACGTTCCGCGGTCAGTGCCTAAAGCGAAAACCGCGTATAGTCAAAATTACATTGGGTGTAATGGCGGGCAGAATCGCCCGCACTACAGAAACAGTATTTAAATTGTTGTTTTGTTTTTTTTTCTTCTTTTTGCCAACCACGTAAAGCTGAAATTGCACATGTTAAATGCGCCTAAGATGCGACAGACCTGTACAGGCATAAATATATTGGCATATGAAGAGAAGGGAGTTACCTTACAAGTGGAGAACCTACAGACATACTCACATCCTCCTAGATAGTGTTAGAGTCTGTTGGCCCTCTCATGCATTAACTATCAATACAGAAGTGGTTCCTGCTGGAGTTTCCCATAGGAAGCCCAATTTTCCTGCTCTGGGCACCCCTTTTTATACTGTGAGTCTGTCTATACCTACATTCTGCGCATGTACATGAAAGTGTCAACCCTCTCTTTCTTATTGGTTTGTGTCCCCTGGAAACACAAGGGACACCGAATTCTATAGGCTGGGTAGGTTCTTGCTGATGTTGATGTACCACCTTTGTCCTGTGGATAGGGCATGTGTTAGAGACAGTATTTGTTGTTACAGCATTTTATGATTTAAATGTAATCTTCCCAGCTATGCTTTCACAATATTACCAGTTTTCTATCATCTTTTGGGTTATTTCTTGGTCATGAAGTTGCACCATCATTTCTTGTCTCTAAGACCCAAAATAGCTAAGCTAGATTCTTGCAGGCTTCGGCCTACAAGCTTTTGCATTTCAGCTTGTCTTACATATGTCTACAACATAGTTCCTCTAAATACTGATCAATCTTACACTTTTATAATCCTACAAATCAACTCCAATTAACGTACAGTGAATGTATGCAGTATAACATATTGATTAATCATAACATCACATGATAAATGGATACTAAACTAAAATCATTGGCTATAAATGGAAGTAAAGTGTAATAATAACACAGTATCATCAGGCGCGGGGGGAAGGGGTGGGAGGAGCAATAAATCGAGTGCTGAAAATGGAGATGGGACTTATTAAAATAAGGATGAGAAATAATAATGGTCCCCAAAAATGTCAACTCTGGGATAATGCTACAATGACTGTGAAAGTCTCTAGGGGTAGCATGTGTAATGAATCTCTGGCCACCTACACTCAGACATCACAATTGCCATCTTAAACCACACATTCAGCATGAGGAGTAGAACTCAAAATTTCTGCTCTTAAAAACAGTCCTCTGTCACTGGAGTTCAAAGAAAATACTGTAGAGAATCACACTTCGACTTGCACCTCACTTGCAATATAAAGCCCTATTTTAGCCCAGGGTAAGTTTGAGTTGGAAAACTGGATTGGCCTGAAACCTGGCAGATTTTTTTTCTGATGTCAAGGAAGAATGTTTCTGCAAAGTCTGAAGAAAAATCCGTCAAATAGTTTGAGTTGCACATCATTAAAATGACCCTGAATTGAAATTCTGGATTTTGTCTAGCTCTAGCTCAAAACATGCTTGTTACTTCCTTCAAAATTTCCCCATATGGTTAAATATCTCAGAAACCTCCACACCAGCTCTATTTTGGGAGGTGGAGGGGATAGTTTGTAATCAAACAAAAAATATTTACTTTGTTTTATCCTAGGTAGTTGTGGGTCTTCTCCTATTCCACTGATGGGTGCAATAGTATTAAAGGGTTGGTTTTTTTTATTCTCTTGTTGTTGACCTCACCAGAGAGAACTGTTTTATTTGTATCTTTTTGCGGATGCAGACTAACACGGCTATTACTCTGAAACCTGTATTATTTGTATGTCAGCTTGTTGCCTTCTATTGGATGGCTTAATCATAGAACAAATGATTACTAAAATAGGCACACATTGTTGGTCTGTAGGAGTTAGTTAAGCCAGACAAGTTCATGAAATGTTTCTTTGGTACTAAAATAAGCTTAGAACATCTGAAAGTGATTATTAAAATTAGGAAATGTATGGTGTTCTCTGTAGGTGAAACTGTTTACTGATGTGGTTTAAAGGAGATCACTGAATAGATAACACAGATGTTGGGGGAAATGCTAATGACTAGTGTCCATCTCATTAAGGGTGCAAGTTGATGCTATGAGGCAGGGGTAGGCAACCTTTCAGAAGTGGTGTGCCGAGTCTTCATTTATTCAATTTAATTTAAGGTTTCGCGTGCCGGTAATACATTTTAACGTTTTTTAGAAGGTCTCTCTCTATAAGTCTATATTATATAACTAAACTATTGTTGTATGTAAACTAAACAAGGTTTTCAAAATGTTTAAGAAGCTTCATTTAAAATTAAATTAAAATGCTGATCTTAAGCTGCCAGCCTGCGGTTCTGTTCACCTAGGCCTGCAGTGGGTTGAGCATGGCCTGCGGCCGGGACGCCGGCTGGCATGGGGCTGGCAGCTGGGACCCCAGACCTGGGGGGAAAGGGGGGCAGGGCAGAGGGATGAGGGCTGTGGGGGTGCAGGTCAGAAGGCTGGACGTGTGGGGGGGTCAGGGCAGAGGGCTGGGTGTGTGGGGGGATTCGGGTCAGGGCAGAGGGCTGGGGGGGNAGGGACAGGAAAGCTCCAAGCTGGGGGAAGAAGCAGGGGAGGGGGAGCTTGGCTGCCACAGGACCAAGCTTCTGCCTCCTGCCCCCGCAGGGGAAAGCGGTGGGCAGGGGGGCTGAGTGGGGCTAGGACTGCGGCAGGCAGCGGCGTGCCACCCAAAATCAGCTCGCGTGCCATGTTTGGCACGCGTGTCGTAGGTTGCCGACCCCTGCTATGAGGGATGGGTAAGCCAGTTTGAATAAAATACACATCAGTCTGAATTTTTGCCCAAAACTCAAGTAGCATATCTGTTTAGCATTTTAAGAATTTGATTAATTTTAGGTGTCTTGCAATTAAGATATCACTGAACCATAGAAATTGGAGATGGAAATTACTAAATTCTGATGCCCTTAGTTTTTAATCAATTGTGTACCTGGCCCTTAGATAAACTCACATCAATAGCTGCTTCTGCCAACCTACCATCCTCCACTCACTCTTGCCTTTCTGGCCAGCCTGCTTTCATCCATACCCTAGTCTCAGCCAGACATTAGCTCAGACATTCAGATACTGTCTCACTGAGCTCAGTAATGTAACACAAAGCAGGGAGCAATTGGCACACAAACCCTACTCCTCATGTCTCCTCGCTAACCCTCCATTTACTCACCAAATGGGATAGAATTCTTCATTTGAGAACCTTTGGGGGAAGTAGAGCAGTTGCTCACAGCTACCTGTTGTGATTTCTCTTTGGGAAAACAATAAAGCCACAAAAGAATATTTTCATCTTCTCTTGTTACAGTATGCAGGTGAAACAGTTCCCAATTAATTCGATTGAAGGCAGCAGGTATATCAGTATGGCCACATGATAGTTATTCATTTCCAGGCGAAGATCACCAGTCTCCAGATGAACAAAGCAATTGGGAGGTATCTAGATATTGAGTCACTTCATAACAACCATCTCAAAAATCTTACTCAAAAATGAAAGATTGGATACTATACAGTAGTTAGAAAGGTAGATGACATCATGATAGGTTCCTTAACTAAGATTGCACTCATGCTTCTTTCAGAGTAAACCCAAAGCTGCTAACAATCGACACAAGTAATCAACCCAGAACTAACGCACTAGCCACCACCAGCTGGGAAGGACATGGATCAAAAATGGAAGTTGTGGTGCAAAGTTTATCCTAGCATTTCCAGTTCACGCAGTGAGTAAAATTGGCCAAAATTCAAGCAGAGAAGATTTTGAATTAGTCCCATACATACATTGATGCAGAGAGCTTGCACTGAATCCACACAAAAAGAAAAATTTCCTCACAATCGATAGGATTCAGAGCAGAGACAGTCTAGATTAATCTGGCTATCTACAATCCAACACAAATCTATTTGGCATTTTGTGGTTGCTATGAGAGAAGCAAAGAGCCATTTCTCTGCCTGCTCACAGCCTTTAGAGCAGTGGTTCTCAAACCTTTCACACAGCAAGCCTCGAAGCACGACCCCCCTTATAAATTAAAAACACTTTTTTATATATTTAACACTATTATAAATGCTGGAGACGAAGCGGGGTTTGGGTGGAGTCTGACAGCTCGCAACCCCCCAGGTCATAACCTCGTGACCCCCTGTGGGGTCCAGACTCCCAGTTTGAGAACCCCTGCCTTAAAGCAGTGATGCTCAAACTGAGGCTCGCGAACCGCAAGTGGCTCTTTGCAGCACATATTAAAATACTGTGTGATTTCATCATTAACCAATCTAAGTTATTAACCAATCAGGAGGCTTTTACTATGTTATTAATCAATTGTAGTTGATAAAATAATAATACGTGGTCAGTCATTCTGCAGTGAGAATAATATATATATAAAAAGCGAAATATTTCCCTTCATACTGTTTAAATATGAATATATAGCACTATAGTAATTGAAACAACGAATTCACACTACTGTGACTCTTTTTGGTAGTGCTGATCACTAATTTGTCTCCTAAACCACCGAGGTCTGAATATCACTGCCGTAGAGGATTTTTAAAAAAAGATTTACTATTAGCTTTAGCCTGAAACCACTAACTCTATCCATTTTCCTTGTTTTCTGTTGCTGATCACCTGAAAACCAGGGTGACCCGTGAGGTCAGAGCTGGGGAAGAGGATGCCTGGGGGCTGCCCTATTGATGATAGAGATAAAAGAGTATTATAAAGTCCCACTAGACTTTCAGTCAAGTTCTGTGTTGCAGGAGCAATGTCCTCCTTCAGAGCCTTCTGGAAGCTCTCCGGTTCTATTATTAACCTCAAAGGGTGGACCATGAAAGGGTTTGTTTAGTCTGGAAAAGAGAAGACTGAGAGGGGACATGATAACAGTTTTCAAGTACATAAGAGGTCATTACAAGGAGGAGGGAGAAGAATTGTTCTTCTTAAACTCTGCTTCTTGTCCTATCCTCAATGGGCTTAAATTACAGCAAGGGAGGTTTAGGTTGGACATTAGGAAAAACTTCCTAACGGTCAGGGTGGTTAAGCACTGAATAAATTGCCTAGGGAGGTTGTGGCATCTCCATCATTGGAGATTTTTAAGAGCAGGTTAGACAAACACCTGTCAGGGATGGTCTAGATAATACTTAGTCCTGCCATGAGTGCAGGGGACTGGACTAGATGACCTCTCGAGGTCCCTTCCAGTCCTATGATTCTATGAAACTGGGTCTCTCATCCCAAAAGGCAAGAGATGCTTCAAGCTCAGGAGGTAAGTGTCTGTTACATAGATATGATTCCATCTGTTCTCTAATTACTGCTCCTCATTAATCTATGGCTGAAAAAAATGGCAACAGAAATTATACCATATGATTTAAATGACTGGTTCTACACCAAACATAATGTATAGTGAAAGTGAGCAGTTTAGGCACTTGCTGTAGACCAAAAATTGCTCATGGAAACTATTCAGTGAATAGTTATGAATAATGTCCATTCATGAAGGACGTGCAGGCAGGGGAAAAAAGAGTAAACATAGAATGAATGTTATTTGCAGCAAATAATTAGACCAGCTCTATTCGTTAATGAGTCAGAGACATCCACTTTATCAGCAGGTATTCAAGTCAGTGAGGGCTAGGAATCTGCTTCTGAAGATGCTAAACCATACTTGCCCTGTGTCTGGTTTTGTAATTTTAATTCACGGAAGACTTGTTCTTTCAACATTTAACTTCTAAAATATGCTCTGTTGCTCAATTAAGATGCATGACTGTCTGGGTAATGAAGCACTGCCAAATGATCTGCTGTGTGTACAAGCTGGGCATAAATAGGGATGCACAAGATAATTACATTATTTATCAAATGACTTTTCAATCAGCGTCTACAAGCCTTTCTGAACTACATGCATAGTGAAGTGGGATCCTACTGCGCTGAAGGGAAATGAATTACAAAAAAGGGTCACTTAAATAATTCTATTTGTTTAATGTGGAAAATGTGAGAATTGAATAGAACAGAATTGAACAATTTATTGTTTGGTGCTTTTTTGGCTAAATTTTAACCGCATTATGCAGGGAGATACATGCTCAAATCTGACTGATAATAGTCAGGTGTGCATGTACATGTAGATCCTCATCCATTTCTTGCAAAGTTAGATTCACATCTTAAAGACAACAGGCCCTGATTCTGCTCTGACTCACACTTGTGTAAATCTGGAACAGATCCACTGGAATCAATGGTTACACTAGCATAGAAATGATGCTAGTACAATCAGAATCAGGACCAAATCCGCATATGGAGAAAAATTATTCCTATGAAGCAAATTATAGTAATAATTCACTTTCATATTATGCCAAAATATCACAGAAGTATAATTTCCACTGCTGCAGTGTATAGTTAGCTGCCTCTGCTAGCATTTTCATTAATAAAAAAATGTTTTGTGGGAATTTTTCAACATGATCTTAAAACTTCCCTTGGTATTCATCCTTAGTATGTACAGTTTCACCTTTGGAGCAACACTATATACATTAAAACAGATGAAACAAATGCAGTCATCCAGGTACAGAACTCAATCAACCACACAACTTAATTAATTACCCTTGTCCTCCCTTTCCCCATCCTCCTCTCCTGATTGATTCTTGTTCTCATACACTGTACCATATCTGGATTTACAATCCCAGAGCAGGATTACCACTAACCCTATGTGCTGCTGTAGGGCCTCTACTTCCGCTGATTCCCCTGCACAAGCTACCTGCATCACAGATAGCAGCATGGAGGTGGGGATGACTGTCATTACCCCACCCACACAGGTAGGCAAGCAAAATGAGCAGTACAGCTGAACTGCCACAGCAGGAATAGTAACCTGCTACAGGAATATGCAAGTAACAATCTAGTTCCCCCTCCTCTGGAGTGAGATGAACAACTAGGGACCAGATTTTGACAGTCTGGTTCCCAGTCTGTTCCTGGAACAATGCAGCTATATATTGCCCCTTATTCAGGGTAGACAGCTAACTGGCAATCTTGCCCAAATCTGCAAACTTCTACTGACGTAAATAGGGACTTGCAAGCATTCTCTGGCAGGGAAACTGTCTTTTTTTTATTGTTCACTGAAGAGCCATAAATATTTATTATCTATTGGAATTGGCATCGAGCCAATCATATTGCTGTGTAGGCTGATCATTAGTCACAGTCCATCTGATTAGCAGGAGTACCAGAGGTTTGTGAGCAGTAAAAAGTTTAACAGATTCTAATTCATAAAGGACAAATATTCTCCACTTGTGTTGCCCTCAAAGACTCCTCAGTCTGAGCACAACTCATTGAAGCATCAGTCTGCATCCTAGAGCAGTGCACCACTAAAGTTCATGGCCTTAGAATAATACTCCTAATTAATGGCTAACTCGCATACACAGTTTGTTTACTGGCAATTTAAAAAAATAAGTACTAATGCTTCTGATAGGAGTTGTTCCACTCTAAATGCCTGTCCTTGCACTGTGCTCCAAGACCACCAGGTGTTTTCACTTTTGAGAAACTCAGAGCTCCATCAGCTCCTTTGTCAACTTGTAATCTGACTTCACTGTCACTGATGATTTAGACACCCAACATCTCAGCATTCCCTGGGCAGGCAAATGCCCCAACAAAGAATGATATATTATCATAGAATATCAGGGTTGGAAGGGACCTCATCTAGTCCAACCCCCTGCTCAAAGCAGGACCCATCCCCAGACAGATTTTTGCCCCAGATCCCTAAATGGCCCTCTCAAGGATTGAACTCACAACCCTGGGTTTAGCAGGCTAATGCTCAAACCACTGAGCTATCCCTCTCCCTCATTTTGTTGGACTCTAACTTCTTTCATGTGACACAGGAAGCAAAATGCTCTCTTCTTGCCCTTGCAGCATTTGGCTGTCCAGGCCTGGAATTGCCCATTATTTCCCTGCCATGCTGAATGAATGCAGGGCCTTGCATTTGCCTTCGGGGCAGTTTACAGTGCTGTTTGGCTCCTTTCACCCTCAGAGGATTGAGGCTTCTGTGTTCTCTCCTGTAATCTTTTCCTGGCTCCTTAAGCACTTACTTGGCTTTTTTTATTAGGTTAAATTACGTACAGGCTGTATGGCTTACTCCAGTCCAGGTCAGATTCTATTGTCAGTTTCCAGGAAAGTTCTGTATCTAACATCCTGGATAATTTTGTCCCTGGTGAGTTCTAATTTCCATTTTCTCCAAACTCGTAAGAGTCTGCCAATGCATACAAACTCCTTGTAAATGCTTCTGTTGTTTCCCCAGGCTTTGGGTCCCTCTGGTAGAAACATGTTGTCCTCATGAATTAAGGCATGTTCCCATGGGAAACAAAATAATTATCCAGTGTTTCCCTATTGTAGAATCACTTTCATCCTCTTTACTCTCAAATAAGTACTTGAACAGTTTTGCTTCCCTTATAAATGTTCTGATAAGAGAACTGTCACCAGATTCTTTCCCCAGAGCTCCCTGCCAGCTCAAGACTCCAGCACCCTGTCTTGCTGAAGCCAGACACTCCCGTCTGCTCCAACACAGACCCAGGGTCTGAATTACCTGCCCCAAAGCTGCAGGTTTACCTGAAAACAGCTCACAGAGGTGTGCTTGTCTTTAGCACTCAGATGCCCAACTCCCAATGGGGTCTAAACCCAAATAAATCCGTTTTACCCTGCATAAAGCTTATACAGGGTAAACTCAATTGTTCGCCCTCTATAACACTGATAGAGAGATGCACAGTTGTTTGCTCCCCCAGGTATTAATACATACTCTGAGTTAATTAATAAGTAGAAAGTGATTTTATTAAATACAGAAAGTAGGATTTAAGTGATTCCAAGTAGTAACAGACAGAACAAAGCAAGTTAGCCAGCAAAATAAAATAAAATGCGCAAATCTATGTCTAATCAAACTGACTACAGATAATCTCACCCTCAGAGATGTTTCAGTAAGTTTTTTCTCAGACTGGACACCTTCTAGGCCTGGGCACAATTCTTTCCCCTGGTACAGCTCTTGTTCCAGCTTAGGTGGTAACTAGGGGATTCTTCATGATGGCTCCTCTCTCCCCTCTGTTCTCGTCCACCCCTTTATATATCTTTTGCATAAGGCGGGAATCCTTTGTCCCTCTGGGTTTCCACCCCCCCTCACTGGAAAAGCACCAGGTTAAAGATGGATTCCAGTTCAGGTGACATGATCACATGTCACTGCAAGACTTCATTACCCACTTGCCAGCACACACATATACAGGAAGACTCACAGGTAAATACAGCCATCTGCAGACAATGGTCCTGGTTAATGGGAGTCATCAAGATTCCAAACNACTGTCACCAGATTCTTTCCCCAGAGCTCCCCGTGGGGTGGGCCCTTGCACTCACCTGGGCCTTTTCTCTGCAATGTCTGGGTATTCCACCATGTCAATCCAGTAGTAAGAGGCTCAGCCCTCTGTCTGAGCCCCAAGCAGTCAACTCCTTCCAGGGTTGCCAACAAACACAAATGAACCGTCCCATTGGTGGGCTAAGACTCCCTCTCTTCTGATAGCTTCCGAAGAGTGGCCCCAACTAGGCTCACAGGAAAATAGTCCCATCAAAGGTGGATCAAACCTTCAGGGAGGGGCCACTAAGCAGCAGTCATCTGAGGGGTTCCTGCCTTCAGCCAACCCTCTCCAAGAGCTGAGGACTGGAGGACTGCTCCTCTCTAGTCTGCCACCAACTATGCTGTTTTCCTTTTTTTAAGCTCCTGACACCAAGTTTGACATCTCTCACTGCTGTGATGGGGCAGAGCTGACTGAGCCCACAGTAGCTCATTAAGCCAGTATATACTCCCTCACAGAACAAACGAGTACAGGGGAGAGAAAACAGACCAAAGGGGAGGAGGGAAGAGGATGGGGTAGCAATGAAATGGTTATATTCTGTATAGTGAGCAGCAGGCTCACCATGCCAGCTGCCTAGCCATTAGAGAGGGTCAGGAAATGGACTTTCCGCACTGTGGGAAATTCTGATATTTTGACATTTTGTCTCCATCTCAAAATCAAGACAAAGAGTTAATTATTGCACAGGGAGACTACACCATCCTTGATGATGAAGTACTTCAGTAGCAGAGCTCCATCTCTTCTCTGGGTCTTTTGGGGCACTCTGGGAGTACACTGAGGAAGCAGTCCTTGCTGTCCTCCCCCACTCACAGGGTCTTCAGTTGTGATGGGCATTTGGGTGGGTTGCGCAGGGGTGGAAGGAGAGGCTATTTCAGCCTCGCAATCTGAGCTTTCTCAGAAGGACCAGTCACAATCTCTGGGTCTGGCCCAGCATTCTGTTTGGTACATCATTCTGCCTTTGGGCTTGGCATGATATTCACCTTCCTGTGTCTCAACTGTCTCCCTTCTCCTCTCTTCATCTAATTCTTCATTGAAATGTGCAGACAGAGCTACGCCAGGGAGAAATTAGTTTTACAGTGAAAATAACATGTAATTCAGCAGTTCTAAGCAAAACAACAAGACATCCACAACCTGCTCTCCATGGGGGCAGAGTACACACCCAAGGGCCCATTTCACTTCTCTATTTTTATCTCTCCACCCCGGTTTTGCTGTCTTGTGAACCATCATGTTCTGTTAGATTGAAAACACAGCAAATATTCTTATTTGGGGCCAAATCCTGCTGGCCTTGGTCATGCTGATTTCATTGAAGAAACTGATACCGTGCCAATGTGTAAAAAGAGCAAGTTTTGGCTCTTAAATAGGAAACTTATTGCGGCAGAAATCTTGCTTTCTTATTTATCCTAAAGCATCATGCTTATCTAGGGAGCTGTATAACTAAAGTTCAGTATCACGGTTATTTTTTAATCATCACTAATTTAATCTCTCTTCCTCATTATCCAATTAATGGATCCAATAGTGAACATCAGTGTAAATGGAGTAGGATCTGAGGCTAAAAGAAGGAAAGAACAAGTTAAGAATTACTTTAGACAAATTAGATGTCCTCAAGTTGGCAGGGCCTGATGGAATACTAGAATACTTAAGGAACTGGCTGAAGAGATCTCTGAGCCATTAGCAATTATCTTTGATACCTCATGGAGGATGGGAAAGATCCCAGAGGACTAGAAAAGGGTAAATATAGTATCTACTATAAAAAGGGGAATAAGGAGAACCTAGGGAATTTATAGACCAGTCAGTTTAACTTTAATACCCGTAAAGATAATGGAGGAAATTATAATCAATCCGTTTGTAAGCACCTAGAAAATAATAAGGGGATAAATAACAGTGAACATGAATTTTGCCAAGAACAAATCATGTCAAACCAACTTAATATCCTTCTTTGATAGGGTAACAAACCTTGTGGATCAGGGGGAAGCCGTAGGTGTGATATCTCAATTTTAGTAAGGCTTTTTGATACTGTCACATGACCTTTCATAAGCAAACCAGGGAAATATAGCCTTGAAGAACCTACTATAAGGTGGGGGCACAACTGGTTGGAAAACTGTACCTGGAGAGTAGCTATCAATGGTTCACAGTCAAGCTGGAAGGGCATATTAAGTAGAGTCCCACAGGGATATGCCCTGGGTCCAGGTCTATTCAATATCTTCTTAAATGATTTTGATAATGGCACAGAGAGTACATTTATAAAGTTTGTGGGTGATACCAAGCTGGAAAGAGTTGGAAGCGCTTTGGAGGACAGGATTAGAATTCAAAATT
This sequence comes from Platysternon megacephalum, assembly GCA_003942145.1. Classification (NCBI taxonomy): domain Eukaryota; kingdom Metazoa; phylum Chordata; order Testudines; family Platysternidae; genus Platysternon; species Platysternon megacephalum. The sequence goes on from QXTE01000046.1 coordinate 3,826,208, forward strand.
CTCTTGATAAACTGGCGAAATGGTCCAAAACAAATAGGATAAAATTTAATAAGGACAAATGCAAAATATTACACTTAGGAAGGAATAATCAATTGCACAAATACAAAATGGGAAATGACTGCTTGGGAAGGAGTACTTCAGAAAATGATCTGGGGGTTATAGTGGATCACAAACTAAATATGAGTCAACAATGTAACATTGTTGCAAAAAAACCCAAACATCATTCTGGAATGTATTAGAAGGAGTGTTGCAAGCAAGACATGAGAAGCAATTCTTCAATAAGGCCTCAACTGGAGTTTTATGTCCATTTTCAGGCACCACACTTTGGGAAGGATATAGACAAATTGGAGAAAGTCCAGAGAAAAACCATAATAATGATTAAAGATCTAGAAAACATGACTACCAGGAAAGATTGAAAAATTGGTTTTGTTTCATCTGGAGAAGAGATGGGGGTTGGGGACATGATAATCATTTTCAAGTATGTAAAAAGTTGTTACAAAGAGCAGGGTGGGAAGTTGTTCTCCTTATCCACTGAGGACAGGACAAGAAGTAATGGGTCTAAATTTCAGCGAGGGAGTTTTGGGTTAGACATTAGGAAAAGCTTCCTGCTGTAAGGGTGGTTAAGCACTGGAACAAATCACACAGGGAGGTTGTGAAATCTCCATTAATGGAGGATTTTAAGAACAGGTTACACAAACGCCTGTCAGGGATTGTCTAGATAGTACTTGGTCCCGCCTCAGTGCAGGGGACCTGGCTAGATGACCCACCGAGGTACCTTCCAATTCTATGATTCTTTATTTTTGCTCCCTTTAGTCCTTTAAGCTAGCATTAATTCACTGCTATTTTGCTGCCATTATCCATTCCCCACAAGTCTAATAGGGCTCCTTGAATTCTTGTTTAGTTGCCTTCTCTCTATTCCTGGTCTTGGTTTTCTATTTTTAATCTCAGAGTTTTGATCACTCCCTTGTGAAGCTCGATTGCCCATTTCTTGTAACTTGCATTGTTCATTTTTTCATTGTAGCCTATTGCACCTTAATGATATTGTATGTCCCTCTGAACCAACTTAATTACATAGCATACAAGCTCTCTCTGCTGTTTTAATTGTAGTCGTTGAACTATAGAGAGATCAGATATTGTACTGACCATTTCCCTGAGCCTTCTCTGGTGCTTCCAAGATAAAATTGCACTGTTCCATTAATAAAGCGCTATATCAGGTTCTGAGATTGAGTTTGAAAGTAAGCAGTCCCCATTCATTTTCATCAAAAATCACGCTCATATCACTTCACATTTGCTCACCTTGTAATTCTTAATTTCATCATAACATTACAAAACAAAGCATTCATCTTGCTTTTTTCTCCTATAAGTTATCTATGATGGATGCTTTATCTATATTTAACTGTAGCTATAAGATGTCAGATACCTAACAATAGCTATCAAGCTCATTTCACTTTATAAATTAAGTGAGATAAACAACTAACACTTTGAAATCAAGGTATTGTCCATCTATTGAAGTCCTCACAGGCTTTGCACAGGGGAATTGGGTGGTGGTTGGCAGGGAAAATGCAAATGCAAGCCACTCCCAGCCCACAGAGAGAAAGCATCTTTGTAGCCCCTGCAAGGCTTATACTCTAGTTCCTGGGCTGATAAGACACAATCCATGTAACCCATCTGCAGGTTTGTGATGATGGATCTACATAATTGTAGTCCTAAATGGCTATGACCCTGTCCTTCCTCTCTCTTGCTACCAAGTCTCCCCTCTTCACTGACCTCCCTAGAGCAGGCAGAGAGGCCAACTCTCACACAAACTAGAGGTGCAGCAGTGACTCTATACATACATACACACACACACACACACACACTCCCTGCTATGCAACTCCTTTCTCCTTAAAGAGTGGCAGCACATTATTTCAGCTGCATTGGGAGCTTTTCATGGCCCTTACCATCCTGGGTGAATTTTGCCCCTTATATACTATTAAATGTTGAGTATAGCTAGGAGGCTATATTAGTGTAAATTCTTAATGCAATAACATACTTTTAATTCAAATTTGGAAAGCAATGTAACCAACTCTATCCACTGTGGGAGTCACTGCACATGTTGGACTTGTGACACACCAATCCCTTTTAGATATTTGGTAGAATGGAATTTGTACCACAAACTCCAAGGCAAGTGTAACCCACTGGTTACTGAGGGAGTGTGTTGTATCCCATCAATGTGTTCGATCCACTAAGGATATGAGTCTGTTACAGCTCTCAGCTGGAGAGCCAGGCTCTTTAGCTCAAGCTGCAGAGGCTCATGCTTTTAGCTCTGGATAGTCCCTGGAGTTGGCCAAGATGGTGGCCATTGCACAAGCACTGTAGACGAATGATTGATTAGGACCTCCTGTCAGTGAAAAGCAGTTTATGGTGATTAGAAGAAACATTTCAGATTGTAGCACTATTTATTTTAATCTCACAGAATTTGGCATTGACAGGTTTGGAGTTCCCAGCATTCATATCTGGAAATCCTGACTCTCAATGGGTTTTAAAGAAAAAGACAAGTGGTCAAAGACTACATCATACTTACAATTTCTCTTAACCACCTGTGGAAAGAGCATTCCTTATTCAAAACTATTCATGAATTTCTTCGGGTGACTAATTCTTGGGCTGCTGATAATTCCTAACCACTTTATTGTGAACATTTAAATTTTGAAATTTAAATATTGTTGGTTAGTGTCTTGTTCTCTAATTAGAATGCTTATGTAACTGAACAGCAGTACCTATTGCAATATAATCAACATTCTCTTTTGGTGACTATTGGAGTTTAAAATTCACTGTTCACAAAAGTACATGCTACTAAATCCTGAACTTGTAAATGTTGATATGCGAAAGGATTACAAATGCAGCTGAATTAAAACTTCTGTAGTGGGGAGCCCAAAACTGGATGCGATACTCCAGACGTGGCCTCACCAGTGCCGAATAGAGGGGAATAATCACTTCCCTCATCTGCTGGCAATGCTCCTACTAATGCAGCCCAATATGCCATTAGCCTTCTTGGCAAAAAGGGCACACTGTTGACTCATATCTAGCTTCTCATTCACTGTAATCCCAAAGGTCCTTTTCTGCAGAACTGCTGCTTAGCCAGTTGGTCCTCAGCCTGTAGCAGTGCATGGGATTCTTCCGTCCTAAGTGCAGGACTCTGCACTTGTCCTTGTTGAACCACATCAGATTTCTTTAGACCCTATCCCTACCCTCCAGCATATCTACCTCTCCCCCCAGCTTAGTGTAAGCCGTGAACTTGCCGAGAGTGCAATCCATCCCATCATCCAGATAATTAATGAAGATGTTGAACAAAACCGGCCCCAGGATCGACCCCTGGGGCACTCCACTTGATACCGGATGCCAACCAGACATCAAGCTGTTGATCACTACCTGTTGAACCCGATGATCTAGCCAGCTTTCTATCCACCTTATAGTCCATTCATCCAATCCATACTTTTTTTAACTTGCTAGGAGACCATATCAAAAGTTTTGCTAAAGTCAAGATATATCATGTCCACCGCTTCCCCACAGCCACAGAGCCAGTTCTCATCATAGAAGGCAATCAGGTTGGTCAGGCATGATTTGCCCTTGATGAATCCATGTTGACTGTTCCTGATCACCACCTTCTCCTCCAAGTGCTTCAAAATGGATTCCTTGAGGACCTGTTCCATGATTTTTCTAGGGACTGAGGTGAGGCTGACTAGTCTGTAGTTCCCCGGATTCTCTTTCTTCCCTTTTTAAAAGATGGGCACTATATTTGCCTTTTTTCAGTTGTCCAGGACCTCCTCCGATTGCCACGAGTTTTCAAAGATAATGGCCAATGGCTCTGCAATCACATCAGCCAACTCCCTCAGCACCCTCAGACGTATTAGATAGAAGGTAACAGGCATCTGTCTCCCTGTCTGGCCATTTCAGTATTGTATACCTCACGCTGTATACCCATTTACAAACTAACCCAGTGGCAAATTGAGATTAAAAAAACATCTACAGCATAAAACAAACAGGGTGTGTCCTGTATGAATAAAGACAAAGGATGGCACTGGTACATCTGGGCCGGAGGGGGCAAAGAACACACTGAAACCTTCATCAGGGAGGTACACTGGCAGTATACTTACCTTGTGAAAGGAGGATCACCAGGGCCGACAAGAGGAGGGGAAGCCCGTACAAATTACTGGGGCCCGGCAGTCCGGAAGGGGTCCAGGGCCCGACTTCCCCCCCCCCCCCCTCGTCAGCCCTGTTTAGCTGGTCCACCCTTGCTGGGGGGCCCGGGAAAAAAATTTCACCGGGGCCCGAACCCGCTCTCGGCGGCCCTGACACAGCCAGCTTGACTATAAAACATTGCAAGGATTTTGGGTGAGCAATACTCAAGACTTGGGGCTATCTTGTTAATTAAGTCTAGGCTCTAGAATGCATGTTTTTGTGTTATATGTAACCATTTGTTGCCAGTGCTTCTACTTGCCACTACTTAAATCTCAGTGCTTTGTTAAGTAAACATATACTTGATTTCCCTATAAACATCTCTAAGTGCTGTGTTCTAGGCAGAGTGGTTATGGGAAGTGGAACTGGTAAGCTGTTGTTTTGGAAGCAGAGAATCTGGACACTGAGTGTCCAGTAGACCAGGGGTTGGGCACTCCAGGTTGATGCTCAGAGTGCTTAAGCATTGGAGTGTGCCAGTTGCTAACCTGTAGAGTGGCAACAGGGCCTGTGAGGCCTAGAGGGGAGAGATTGTGTTGCCCATGGCCAGTGAAGTGGGGGAGCTGACCCATGACAGGCAGAGACAAGGCTTCCTCACACTCAGGCCAGGTGGTAGCAAGGTGCCTCACAGCCCTGGGTACTCCTGGGAAGCATCACAGTTGCTATGAGGTTACCAAGACCTTCCTCTAGTTGGTTCTGTTGGTCGCTGCATCCTGTTTAATGAAGTATCAGAGGGGTAGTCGTGTTAGTCTGGATCTGTAAAAGCAGCAAAGAATCCTGTGGCACCTTATAGACTAACAGACGTTTTGCAGCATGAGCTTTCGTGGGTGAATACCCACTTCTTCGGATGCAAGTCTTCTTGCATCCGAAGAAGTGGGTATTCACCCACGAAAGCTCATGCTGCAAAACGTCTGTTAGTCTATAAGGTGCCACAGGATTCTTTGCTGCTGTTTAATGAAGTGCTGCATTTGTTTCCTGAGACTCCACAGTACTGAAAACTTTAAAAAAAAAACCCAAACCCACCTTCCCAAATGGCTATGTGATATCATCAAAGGTGAGCAACTCTAGACTAAAGGGCTGAGCAAAACATGGAGGTTCTCTCCTCTGCGCTCATTTCCACCCACATCTCTGTGCATCAAGCTAACTGCAGCTATGCATTAACATGATTCCTTGTAAACTCCACTGTAACCATACCATCAGTCTCTCCATGCTGAAATTTGAATTTAATGCAAATTTGCCCACTGATCATAACTCCATGTACTGTGTATGTCACTAAACGGCTGCATTAAGCAGCTTCTTTTATCCTTGTGAATTAAGTATTATAAATGCACCGATACTCCCACAGAAGAGATCAGAGACTTGTTGCCCTAGCAACAAGAACATGATAACTTTTTTTACTTTCATTTACTTCTAACTTGGTTTCTATTAAACATTCATAGATCCTCCCAAATTTAAAATTTGTAATTTTAAATAAAATCAATAAGAGTTTGGGTGGATTAAGGTATTGTAAGCAGGCTTCAGACCCTTTCACCTCTGTCCCTGTATCAAAATCTGCCCTGGTTGGCATGACCAAGAATTGTTTTCATGTGATGAGTCTCCGGTGGCTCATGGGTTTTAGCCTAATTCCTACCTAGAGTCTGGTTTAACACAGCAGTTCTAAACAAAAATTACTGTACAGCTGGTCTAGGGCTATAGGTAACTGAAAAATGCTGAATGCTTTAAAATCTGTCTTTGTGCTTCCCTGATTGTGGGGGCTGCTGGGAACTCATTCAACCTTTTTGCATATCTTAGATCAAACTCAGGGTGGTCTGTGATTTGCTGGTATGCTTCATTCATGTCCCCTTTCCTATCTCTGGCAAATTAACTGTGGAATGTGTAAGTTTCACCTAGCTTTACTGAATGATACTTACTTTTCCTTGTAAAGCATTTTGAGATCTTTGGTTGAAATATGCTTTACATAGCATGAGAGATTATGAAAGCCCAATGAAATTAAGTAAAAAATATTCTAGAGGCTGAACACTACCACAGGTATTGTGGATATATGATGACTAGTAGAAATGAGGTTTTGATGTAATAGTTTCAGTAAAAACAGCAGGTGAAATCCTGGCCTCAAAGTCAATGGGAGTTTTGCCACTGAGTTCAATAAGTCTAGGATTTCACACAGCATGTTTTTGTGTTATGTACAGCATATTAGAATCACATTTAGGTTCTGCATTCATGTTGTGCCAATTTCCCCACAACTCCCACTGGAATGAATGTCATTCAAAGGATGCTCAAAATTTTTGTCCAGGGTGATGATTGCTATCTGCAGAGAAAGTGATTTTTATGTTGGTTTTAGTCAGTAATGAAAAGAAATAAATACAATACTCTGATCTGAGGACAGGAACGAAGGCTCGGGAGCTGGGGCTCATACAGAAGGCAACGTTGCTCGCATGAAAGTCATGTAATCAAATTCTGTGCTGGTTTACACTCCCTGTAATCCCAATAACCTTGAGGGTCTTAAACTGCTGTAAACCAGAGTGAAATTTTGCCCAATGTTCTTGTTGACAGAGCCCTGGAATTCTAGATTGTTCCCTTTAGGCATTTTCCCACTTTGAACAGAGGTCCAAAGAGAGTGGCTCAGCTTCTAGACAACCAAGAAGCATTTAGACTTCTGGCATGAGTTTGTTGGCAAAGAAATGAGTGGGACACCGTCAGGCCAGTCTCTTGCCTACATAGTCTGTTTATTTACAATGTATAAAAATTCAGCCAAAGACAGTCTGTACCATGATCTTTATGCCACGTAAGTGGTGCTAAAGGATGCAGCACTACCCCAAGGGATGGGTGGCTGCAGGCAGGGATGAGCCACAACCAAAGCATTCCCTTCTATGCAAACCCTTCTCTCCACCCCCATGAAGGCAATGCGTTAGAATCACAAGAATTGCTCTAGCCTCCGGGCTGCAGTCTCAGCTACTGAGCAGCTCCATAGCCTTGGAGAAGAATTTCTACTGTGCACTAAATTGAGTGTTTGCCCAAGGGTGTCTGTTTAATGCTTTGAACAAGAATGGACACATCAGAAAAACTTACAGCAACGTAGCAGCACTCTAGCAAGAAACAGCACTATAAGCAAGTTCTTAATGTGCTGTGATGGGGCCCCCTGCTAGAAACCTCACAGTCCTATCACACCTGGCACCAGGAAAGGAGCAGTGAACATGGGTCCTCTAGGCTTGGCTAGAGAGGCCTCATCAAAACAGCCAATCAGAGCCCATCAGGCTCAGATAAAAGCAGCTGCAGGGGCTGAATAGGTCAATTCCTGGCTGGGGGCAGAGGGGCAAGGAAGAGTGCTCTGTCCTAGCTTGAGGGGCTGCATTAGCTACACCAGGAAGTGAGAGGCGCTGAGAGCTCTAGCCCTAAGGTAATGGAAAGAGGTAGAGAGACCAGGTGGGAAGAGGCCTAGGGAATGTAGCAGTAACCAAGCAAAGGAAGCAGCACCTGGCTGCAATTTATAGGGACCCAGGGTTGGGACTGGAGTAGTGGGTGGGCCTGAGTCCCCCCCACCAGCCAGTGCTGGAGTGGCCTAAGCTGCAGAGAAAGGGCTTAAATTTAAAGGGCTCAGAGATGGGGTTGAAGACCCTGGGGAGGGCCAACCATTTTGTTGAACACTTTACAACCCTGGAAGAGGACTGAACTTGAGAGATGACCTGACTGGAGAGCTGGGGCAGTGAAAACCTGTGAAAATAAAGAGTCTCTATGGAGAAAGCCCTGGGGGCCGTGCTCTAAAACAGGGAAGGACTTAAATTTAACCCAGAAAGGGCTGAGCATCGAGGCCAGTAAGCAGGCTGAAGAATAAGCCAAAAGGAAGAGAGGAAGCTTGTTTGTTTAGACTTTTGTTTAAACTGGATGTTTGTTTAGACTTTCAGCTGGACATTTGTTACCCTGGAAGGGGTTTGTTCATTTTAGCCTGTGTGACGTAGCCAGAGGGCTGAGCCACTGAAGACCTGCCCATTGAGGCCAACAACCTACAGCAGGTGCCAGGAATGGAGAAAAAGGATTGCAGCACTACACCCAGCCAACAGGAGGGGTTGATGAGAGGTGAGTGCCCCATCACATGCTCCATTGATTTTGCTTAAGCATCATAGTGTACAGCTGGTGTAGTGGAAAACCAGCAGTGAGAAGTTAAGTTTATGTAAAATGCAGACATTTAGGACAATTTCACAGAGCACCATCCTATACAAACACATCTGTTCTGCTACAAAGGCAAGCACTACCCACTGCAAATAATCTATATAACAGAACTTTTAAGAAATGTGTGGCAACCTGTACTAACATGTGAGGTTAAAAGAAAATGACTCCAGTGTTAACTTGACCTACTTATAGCACATCAGAAATACAGCTGAAATAAACAAGGGATCTATCCCTTCCAGCTGGATCTGTATGAGAAATACTTTATTGAGCTATAAAGTGCCTCTTTTGTCAAGGATCATAGCAAGAGTGTATTGTACAATAAAAACATTTGCTGAGTTGACACAAGACATGGCCTAAAGTGTTCAGAGGAGTTATCTGCTATAACAACCACTTACTGATAAGCCATATCCTCCTACCTATCACTGAGTCTTATGCATAAAACTGTGGCATGCTAAGGCCCTGTATATGATAGACAAGGAATATACCAATAAGAAAAATCTATTATTACTATAGCACCTAGAAGCCCTCTTCATGGACCAGGACCTATTTGGGTAAAGTGCTGTACAAATACAGAACCAAAAGATGGTTGATAGGCCTAATAAAAACCCATGTGAACACCCAACCACCAGAAGTGTTCAGATGCAAATTTCGGAGTTGTTTACACTTTGTGTAATGGACTTGTGACAAGGTTTATGGTTCACTTGGTTATCCCTGAAGGGGCTTGTGCAGTCCTGTTATACTACCCCAGTGCTGCCCCATTGAGTGAGACAGTGGCACTGGTATTTCCAACAGATGTAGGTAGTAGCTGCTGAGTCTAGTTAAGCTCAGAATGTTACAAAGAGTTGGCCTTCCCTATGAGAGGAAGAGTCTGGAGTCCTCTCTCCAAGATAGGAAATGTTGGAGACATGAAAGCTGCCCAGGCTATATTGCTATGTTTGGTTTTATGTTTGGAGAAGAAAAATGTTAAGAAATGTTTTAAGGGCTTTGATCAAGCACTTCCTTACAAGTCTATTGACTTGAAATAGTCAAGAGGTGAAAAACACTGCACTCCCATGGATTATAAGTCAGTTAAGAGATAACACAAAGTAGGAATAAGTGATCAGGTTTCATCACGGCTAGCATCTTTATTAATGATCTGGAGAAGGGGGGAAATGAAGGGTAAAATCTGCAGTAGATTCTAAATTATTTAGGACAGACAAGACTACTGTACTGGTGTACAAGCTCATTCTATATTACTAAACTGCCATTATTGAGAAACTACATAAAGTTTTCAGACATTGAAATTGATGCAGAGAAGAGGCAAGGTAGTGTAAATTCTACACTGGCTTATGTTAATTCTTTCTATGGCTACAGTAAAAATGTGGGAATGAGGTATTGCTTGTACCTAGTTAGTGCACTTTTGTTGAGCACTGCTTTTCACAATCATTACAATTAAAGGCCAAGACCCTACAATGGACTGCATGCTTTGTTTGCCAGGGTGAACCCTCATGCAGTCTAGTGAAGAACTTGGGCAATTCTGGGGAGATACACTGCCTACAAGAAATGGATGTTCACTAATTTCCTCCCGCTACCTCTTCCTCCCCCCTCCCCCCCCCCCCCCCCCCCCCCCCCCCCCCCCCCCCCCCCCCCCCCACACACACACTAGGAGAATATGGATGTTCATTTCTAGTCTTTGACTTAATAACCAAATGGCCTTTCAATTTATTGGAAATTTTAACTGTTTTCTTACATAAAAGTAACAGACTTTTACAGACTAGACTTCCTCTTAGTCTGGGTCCAGCAATCACTCCCACCCCTGTAGTTACTGTCCTTTGTTCCAGTTTCTTTCAGGCATCTCTTTGGGGTGGAGAGGCTATCTTTTGTGCCTGCTGAAGACAAAATGGAGGGATTTCCCAGGGCTTTATGTAGTCTCTCTTGTGGGTGGAAACCCCTTGTGTTTTCCTATGCAGCATCACAGCTACAAGATGGAGTTTTGAAGTCACATGGGGAAGTCACATGTCCATGCATGACTCAGTTCTTTACAGGCTGATGCCATGGTTCACATATTAGCCAGAATGTTCCCAGGAAAGCTCAGATGTGGATTGGCGTCTATCAAAGTCCATTGTCAACTTAAGTGTTTCTCGATTGGGCACTTACTGAGAATAGTCTTTTCTCAAGAAGCTGACCAAATGTTTGATTTTAAGTAGCCTCAGTGAAGCAAGTACATAGCCAATATTCATAACTTCAAATACAAAAATGATACATGCATACAAATAGGATAAATATATTCAGTAGATCATAACCTTTGCAGAGATATGTTACATGGCAAATCTAGCACCAAACACATTCCAGTTATGTCATATTTACATTCATAAGCATATTTCTATAAAGCATTATGGGGTGCAACGTCATAGAAGGTGATGGTGAAGAAGATAATGGCTAACATTTCAGGTTGTCCTGCAAGGGATGGTGTGAGTATATGGATGTTCAGATGTCCATTCTGTAGTCTCTCTAACTACCTTACTGAATTAGTGTTTGGATCTTTACTAAATGTATTAATAAAATATACATCAATATAGAAGAGTTCCTATAGTGTGAACATGCAACTGTGCACATCAGGGTTCCCAACTATATAATTTAATAATATTGGGCCTGATATTGGGACAAGATTCTGTCTATCCTCAAAGTGATAACAGAATTAAGTAATCAATATAATTACATAATCTTTAGATCATGCTATAGTATAGTTGGGATTATGTTTTCCAATGTGCATTACTTTGAATTTCATCTGCTATTTTGTTGCCTAGTCTCTCAGTTTTGAGATCCCTTTAACTCTTGGCAGTCAGTTTTGGGCTTAACTATCTTGAGTAATTTTGTATTGTCTGCAAACTTTGCCACCTCATTGTTTACCCCATTTTCCACATCATTTATAAATGTTTAACAGCACGGATCCCAATGCAGATTCTTGGGAGACCCCTCTATTTACCTCTTTCCACTATGGAAAAATGAACATTTACTCCTTTATTTCCTATCACTTAAACAGTTACTGATCTGTGAGGACCTGCCCACTTTTCCCATGATGCCCACTTTGCTTAAGAGTCTTTGGTGAGGGACCTTGCCAAAGGCTTTCTGAGAGTCCAAGTACATTATATCCACTGGATCACCCTTTTCCATGTTTGTTGACCCCCTTAAATTCTAATAGATTGTAAAGGGCAAATCATGCCTCATCGAAAGCTGTGTTGACTCTTCCACAACATATTCTGTTCATCTATATGTCTTCATAGAATATCAGGGTTGGAAGGGACCTCAGGAGGTCATCTAGTCCAACCCCCTGCTCAAAGCAGGACCTAATCCCAACTAAATCATCCCAGCCAGGGCTTTGTCAAGCCTGACCTTAAAAACCTCTAAGGAAGGAGATTCCACCACCTCCCTAGGTAACCCATTCCAGTGCTTCACCACCCTCCTAGTGAAAAAGTTTTTCCTAATATCCAATCTAAACCTCCCCCACTGCAACTTGAGACCATTACTCCTTGTTCTGTCATCTGGTACCACTGAGAACAGTCTAGATCCATCCTCTTTGGAACCCCCTTTCAGGTAGTTGAAAGCAGCTATCAAATCCCCCCTCATTCTTCTCTTCTGCAGACTAAACAATCCCAGTTCCCTCAGCCTCTCCTCATAACTCATGTGCTCCAGCCCCCTAATCATTTTTGTTGCCCTCCGCTGGACTCTTTCCAATTTTTCCACATCCTTCTTGTAGTGTGGGGCCCAAAACTGGACACAGTACTCCAGGTGAGGCCTCACCAATGTCGAATAGAGGGGAACGATCACGTCCCTCGATCTGCTGGCAATGCCCCTACTTATACAGCCCAAAATGCCGTTAGCCTTCTTGGCAACAAGGGCACACTGTCGACTCATATTCAGCTTCTCATCCACCATAACCCCTAGATCCTTTTCTGCAGAACTTCTTCCTAGCCACTCGGTCCCTAGTCTGTAACAGTGAATGGGATTCTTCCGTCCTAAGTGCAGGACTCTGCACTTGTCCTTGTTGAACCTCATCAGGTTTCTTTTGGCCCAATCCTCTAGTTTGTCTAGGTCCCTCTGTATCCTATCCCTACCCTCCAGCGTATCTACCACTCCTCCCAGTTTAGTGTCATCTGCAAATTTGCTGAGAGTGCAGTCCACGCCATCCTCCAGATCATTAATGAAGATATTGAACAAAACCGGCCCCAGGACCGACCCTTGGGGCACTCCGCTTGAAACCGGCTGCCAACTAGACATGGAGCCGTTGATCACTACCCGTTGAGCCCGACGATCTAGCCAGCTTTCTATCCACCTTATAGTCCATTCATCCAGCCCATACTTCTTTAACTTGCCGGCAAGAATACTGTGGGAGACCGTATCAAAAGCTTTGCTAAAGTCAAGGAATAACACATCCACTGCTTTCCCCTCATCCACAGACCCAGTTATCTCCTCATAGAAGGCAATTAGGTTAGTCAGGCATGACTTGCCCTTGGTGAATCCATGCTGACTGTTCCTGATCACTTTCCTCTCCTCTAAGTGCTTCAGAATTGATGCTTGAGGACCTGCTCCATGATTTTTTCCAGGGACTGAGGTGAGGCTGACTGGCCTGTCGTTCCCCAGATCCTCCTCCTTCCCTTTTTTAAAGATGGGCACTACATTAGCCTTCTTCCAGTCATCCGGGACCTCCCCCGATCGCCATGAGTTTTCAAAGATAATGGCCAATGGCTCTGCAATCACATCCGCCAACTCCTTTAGCACCCTCGGATGCAGCGCATCCGGCCCCATGGACTTGTGCTCGTCCAGTTTTTCTAAATAGTCCCGAACCACTTCTTTCTCCACAGAGGGCTGGTCACCTTCTCCCCATACTGTGCTGCCCAGTGCAGCAGTCTGGGAGCTGACCTTGTTCGTGAAGACAGAGGCAAAAAAAGCATTGAGTACATTAGCTTTTTCCACATCCTCGGTCACTAGGTTGCCTCCCTCATTCAGTAAGGGGCCCACACTTTCCTTGACTTTCTTCTTGTTGCTAACATACCTGAAGAAACCCTTCTTGTTACTCTTAACATCTCTTGCTAGCTGCAACTCCAAGTGTGATTTGGCCTTCCTGATTTCACTCCTGCATGCCTGAGCAATATTTTTATACTCCTCCCTGGTCATTTGTCCAATCTTCCACTTCTTGTAAGCTTCTTTTTTGCGTTTAAGATCAGCAAGGATTTCACTGTTTAGCCAAGCTGGTCGCCTGCCATATTTACTATTCTTTCTACACATCGGGATGGTTTTTTCCTGCAACCTCAATAAGGATTCTTTAAAATACAGCCAGCTCTCCTGGACTCCTTTCCCCCTCATGTTATTCTCCCAGGGGATCCTGCCCATCAGTTCCCTGAGGGAGTCAAAGTCTGCTTTTCTGAAGTCCAGGGTCCGTATTCTGCTGCTTTCCTTTCTTCCTTGTGTCAGGATCCTGAACTCGACCATCTCATGGTCACTGCCTCCCAGGTTCCCATCCACTTTTGCTTCCCCTACTAATTCTTCCCGGTTTGTGAGCAGCAGGTCTAGAAGAGCTCTGCCCCTAGTTGGTTCCTCCAGCACTTGCACCAGGAAATTGTCCCCTACACTTTCCAAAAACTTCCTGGATTGTCTGTGCACCGCTGTATTGCTCTCCCAGCAGATATCAGGGTGATTAAAGTCTCCCATGAGAACCAGGGCCTGCGATCTAGTAACTTGTGCTAGTTGCCGGAAGAAAGCCTCGTCCACCTCATCCCCCTGGTCTGGTGGTCTATAGCAGACTCCCACCACGACATCACCCTTGTTGTTCACACTTCTAAACTTAATCCAGAGACTCTCAGGTTTTTCTGCAGTTTCATACCGGAGCTCTGAGCAGTCATACTCCTCTCTTACATACAATGCAACTCCCCCACCTTTTCTGCCCTGCCTGTCCTTCCTGAACAGTTTATATCCATCCATGACAGTACTCCAGTCATGTGAGTTATCCCACCAAGTCTCTGTTATTCCAATGACATCATAGTTCCTTGACTGTGCCAGGACTTCCAGTTCTCCCTGCTTGTTTCCCAGGCTTCTTGCATTTGTGTATAGGCACTTAAGATAACTCGCTGATTGTCCCGCTTTCTCAGTCTGAGACAGGAGTCCTCCCCTCTTGCACTCTCCTGCTCGTGCTTCCTCCCGGTATCCCATTTCCCCACTTACCTCAGGGCTTTGGTCTCCTTCCCCCGGTGAACCTAGTTTAAAGCCCTCCTCACTAGGTTAGCCAGCCTGCTTGCGAAGATGTTCTTCCCTCTCTTCGTTAGGTGGAGCCCGTCTCTGCCTAGCACTCCTCCTTCTTGGAACACCATCCCATGGTCGAAGAATCCAAAGCCTTCTCTCCGACACCACCTGCGTAGCCATTCGTTGACTTCCACAATTCGACGGTCTCTACCCAGGCCTTTTCCCTGCACAGGGAGGATGGACGAGAACACCACTTGCGCCTCAAACTCCTTTATCCTTCTTCCCAGAGCCACGTAGTCTGCAGTGATCCGCTCAAGGTCATTCTTGGCAGTATCATTGGTGCCCACGTGGAGAAGCAGGAAGGGGTAGCGATCCGAGGGCTTGATGAGTCTCAGCAGTCTCTCTGTCACATCATGAATCCTAGCTCCTGGCAAGCAGCAGGCCTCTCGGTTTTCTCGGTCGGGGCAGCAGATAGATGACTCAGTCCTCCTGAGGAGGGAGTCCCCGACCACCACCACCCTCCTCCTTCTCTTGGGAGTGGTGGTCGTGGAACCCCCATCCCTAGGACAGTGCATCTCATGCCTTCCAATCAGTGGAGTCTCCTTCTGCTCCCTTCCCTCAGATGTATTATCTATTCCACTCTCCGCATGAGTACCTGTGGAGAGAACATGAAAACGGTTGCTCACCTGTATCTCCATTGCTGGTACATGGACGCTCCTCTTCCTTCTGGAGGTCACATGCTGCCAATTTTCTTCACCGTCCCTCAGTCCCCTCTGCGCAACATGCTCCAATTCTTCAGAACGTTGTGCCTGTAGAAGCATCTCCTGACGTCTGTCCAGGAAATCTTCATTTTCTCGTATGCAACGCAGGGTCGATACTTGTTTCTCCAGACCTCGAACCTTCTCTTCCAATATAGAGATCAGCTTGCACTTTGTACAGACAAAGTCGCTTCTGTCCTGTGGAAGAAATACAAACATGGCACAACCTGTGCAGGTTACAACAACTGAATGCTCACCTTCCATATCACCTTCCTGTAAGAGCTTCCTCAGCTGTTGCAGCAACTCACAGAAGCCTGCGAGATGTAAGCCTCAGTGGGCTCTCCGCGAACTCCCAGGCAAACTCCCTCTTGTCTTATTCTGTTCTCTACTATAGAGTGAGACAGTTTGCCTGGTACTGAAGATAGGCTTACTGGCCTGTAATTGCCAGGATTGCCTCTGGAGCCTTTTTCAAATGTGGGCATCACATTAGCTATCTGCCAGTCATTTAGTACAGCAGTTGATTTAAGTGATGGGTTACATGATGCAGTTGGTAGTTCTGCAGCTTCATATTTGAGTTTCTTCAGAACTCTTGGGTGACTACCATCTGGTCCTGTTGAGTTACTGTTCAATTTGTAACTTGAAAATAATGTTTCAGGTGTGAGAGTACCTCTCACATCCTCTCCAGTGAAGACCAATGCAAAGAATTCATTTAGTGTCTCTGCAATGGCTCGTCATCTTTGGGTGCTCCTTTAGCACCTTGATTGTCCAGTGGCCAGCTGATTGTTTGGCAGGCTTCCTGCTTCTGGTGTTCTTTAAAGAAAATTGCTAAATAGAAACAATCTATTTAGCTGTTTGCATCTCCCAAGTTATTTAGCTTGTGTTTAACTATTATACAGTTGAGCAAGCTTGTTTAAATGGGAACTTGAACCATTTTTGAGATACAAACCCTTAAGAAAAGGGTCTGCATTTTCATTTTATGTTCAGTTACAAGGCAAGTATGTAGCATGAGGCAAAATCCAATATATCCATTCACTGCTTCAAACCTGTTAGTCTGAGCTGCAAATCAAATTTAATTCAATCTGCTACAAGTTTCCATTAAAGTCCTTTTCAGAGCTAACAATCTCAGTCAGTCATTTTCAGTCTAGTTATAAATCCAAAATGATCACAGAATAAAAGGGATCAGATATGGGGGACAGCATTGTTCATCCAAAAAAGGAAATGAAGTTTAGCAGTTACTTCCCCATAGCACCACCATTAAGTTACTAGAGTAAAATAGATTACCAAAAAAAACATTGCTACAATTGTCATAAAAAGGTATCAAAATACTGACCTGTAAGAATTAATAACTTGAATCAGATTCTTGACCATAAAATGGTAGTTCAGAGGAAGTGAGGGGTATGGTCTAGCCCCTCCCACCTGAGCATTGATGAGAACTCACCAGCTGGCTAGAGGTAGGCTGTAACTTAAAGGTGTTCCCCTGGTGTGGGCTCGGATGCGAAAAGCACATGAAAGTTCATCAGCTGTTGCAAGAAGTGTGGATAGTAGGAGTAGTGACGGGGCTGTAGCTTTCCACATCCTCTCAATTTGGGCAGCTTTCCATTCCCCCTTTCTGTGTAATGTTCCTCCCACTGGTTTTATTTGTGGAGCTGTACAATTCTCGCACAGTGGCCATTTAGAAATCTTTTCCTTTCTTTTTTTTTTCTTTTTTTTTAACATTGGGAGCGTTAGGACTGTTTGGGTGTTTCTGTGTGTGTGTGTTTTCCCATTTGGAGCCGTTTGGAAGGTTAGATGAAAGAGGAGTGTTTTTCACAAGAAAGTTGGCTTGAGAAGCTTCCCGTGGGTTCCCTAGTTCAGCTGGTCAGAGTGTGGCACTAAGGAAGCCAAGGAGCCCCTGGGTGGCTGTGGGCCTGGGGAGGATGGCTTTTGATTTTTCGGCCTGACTGCTAAAGACAGCAGGCTGAGCCACCCACCATGCTCATCAGGAGCCCTTAGTCAACTGTTTGGAAAATGTGGGCATTGACCCCACTATCTCTCACATGCAAAGCAAGCGCTCTACTGCTTGAGCTACACCTCTACCCTGATAGAACGCTGTCCTCGGGAGCCAAAAAATCTTACCGCGTTATAGGTGAAACCGCGTTATATCGAACTTGCTTTGATCCGCCGGAGTGCGCAGCCCCGCCCCCCCAGAGCACTGCTTTACCGCGGAATATTCGAATTCGTGTTATATCAGGTCACGTTATATCGGGGTAGAAGTGTAATTCCCCACAGCTGGCTTGACTGCCAGGCACCAGGCAAAAAAGGCAAGGGCTCCATGGCCCTAAGCAGAACACAGCCTGAGATGGGGGCTACCCAGAGTTGGGGAAGGGGCTCGAGTCCCTGCTACGGGCCTCGGCACAAACACCAACGCTCCCACCCTGGAGTGTGTCGGGGGGTGAGAGTTAGCCCCTGGAACAAGCACCAAACTTAAGAGGACAATGCAGGGATAGATCACTTGATGATTGCCTGCTCTGGCCATTGCCTCTGAAGCATCTGGCATTGGCTACCGTCAAAAGACATGATACTGGGCTAGATGGACCATTGGCCTCAGCCAGGAGGACCATTCTTATCTTCACCACTTTCCTCTAACCCAAGCAAAGCCAGGAGCAGGCCCAGCTCAGGAACTCCAGCAGGGCTCTCACAGGCTCCCTGGCCCAGCATACAGCAAAACAACCCTGCCTCCGCCAGGATAGACACCCACAGACTCACTGTTCAGACCAACGCAGCCCTTCCCCACTTTGGCTTTCTCCAAGCTGTCTCTGTGCTCTGGTCCACAGCTGCCATGCTGGCTGAGATCAGGAGGCTATGTGGCTTACATGGTCTCAGCTGAGCTGGTATCACGTGCCCCCCCCCCCCCCCCCCCCCCCCCCCCCCCCCCCCCCCCCCCCCCCCCCCCCTTNTAATTCTGTAGTTGAGTGGCACTTCCAATCAGCTTTGTGTAGACTGGGAGGGAGTGGGAAAGGGATCATGTTCTAGTGACAGCTCAGCAAGAAAGGGGCAGGTCCCCCTCTACAGCAGAGCAGGCTGGAGAATGTGTATCGATCTCACTACTTCTCCCATGCTCTTCCAGTTGAGCTAACTTCCCCAACCTGTCTCCAGCCTCCCAGCCACCGCAAGGGGGAGAAGGGCCGTGGACGAACAGCTTTCTGCCCCGCAAGGACTGGCTTTTTGGGAGGCCAAGCGGGAAGAGGGATGGAGGCCACTGGAGGAGCTCAGCTGGCTGACTGTCAATGGCTTCTAAAGGAAGGGACTGTTGCTCCCTTGCCGCTGGAGAAGGCAGACATTGATCCCACTGTCGCTTGTATGCAAAGCGAGCACTCTACCACTTGCACTAATTCCCCAGTCTTACCAACAAGCCTCTTGATCCACTCATGTCATACTGGAGTCCACACTGTCCCTGTGCCAGGCAGTGGCTCCTTCCAAAAGGGTCAGGCAAGCACCCATTTCCCATGGGCCGGCTAGCTCAGCTGATTAGAGTGTAGTGCTAATAATGCCAAGGTCATGGGTTCAAGCCCCATGCTGGCCACTTGGTGTGCTGGATGGAGAGGATGGCTTCTGTTCTTTTGGATGACTGCTAGGGGTCGGAGAGGCCAAAAGGAGATGGGCTGAGCGGCTTGCGGGGAGCAGGCAAGAGCCCTGGTGTGGGAAGGGGCCAGCCAGTGCAGAGGCTAGCAAGACGAGGCTCTACCCACCTCCTTTCCTCCCCTCTCTGGGCAATTTGCTTGCCCTGCTGGCTGAAAGAGATGAGCCCGGGGAGGGGAGGAGAAGGTTGAGCCTGGCCAGCTGCCTTCCCAGCTCATAGGAGACGAGGGTTGAGCTGGTGGTCCAGGAAGAAAAATTGCAGGGCTGCTGGCTCGCCCCCATTGTCCCCAGTGGGTTGACCTGATGGCCTGAATTCTTGCCGGCCGCCATCTCCACCCAAATGTACCCGAGAGCGGCTCATGCTCTCCAGCCCAAGCCACAGAGGAAGGCTTAATACTCGGCACCCCAAGCTAGGGGAGAGGCTTCAGAGTCGGCCTGCGCAGGGTGAGCTTGGGAGTTCCCTGGACCCCATCCTCCCACTGCCCACAGGCAGCCCCCCAAGCCCACACTGGAGCCCAGAGCTCAGACAGGAAGGAGCAGGAGGAGCACTCCGCCCAGGGGCACCACCGCTCTAGGTCAGCTTGACTTGCTTTCTCTTCTACCCCTTTTCTCCCAAATTCTGCTGGCCTCACAGTAGCCATCCCTGGGACACAGGGAAGACACAGGCACAGGACTCTACCTCGCAGAAGCCAAACACGCCTACCGAGAGTTTATATCAGGCTATTGAGGCACTGTAGAAACCCCATTCACATGCATTGACGTAGCTAAACTTTACTTCCATAGGCCCTACTTGTGCAGAAAGCAAACAAACAAAAAGATAAATCATGTATTGAATAAACTAGTCCTTTTAGCTAATTTGGAACAATTATGGTAATATACCTCGCATATCAGTATGAATTGTATACTTGTAGTCTGCAGAAAAATTGGAGTCTCTTAGCTCTCCAAAGTGAGCTCAAATTAGACAAATCATTAATGATTGATTAAATATCCAAAACAGTACAGTACATCAATGACTGATTACTTTAATTACCTCTGTTGGTACAGTATATTTTCCTTCGTCATTCTTTCCCTTGTAAATGAGAAAAAGCAGCATAAATATATGGGTTAATCTTCTATCATGTGGATTAAAGAATTTACTTCTTGGTTCTCATGATGATTATTCTTGCCTGCAGCACTAGAACAGTCTCATTTCCCAGCGATAGATTTGACCTCCATTGTGGTACTAAATACATAGTTTAATCTGTTAAATGATTATCTTCAGAAAGCCATATGCATGAATAGCTACATTGTAGAATCTAGACAGCCCTGTCATCATGCAAGCTGCCCCGAGCACCCCTTGGTGGCCGAGCATGGTGTTGGAGCTGATTTTTCCCCCTCACCGAGCGTATCCAATCCTGACAAACCTTTTGGATACTAAAGAGCACCCAGCCCATTTGAAGGTTCATCTTTATTAACAGAGAGGCCAACGCAAAACAAACACAACCTTCACCTCGGCAACTTATCTGGATGACCAACTCATTCTTAGTTCATTTGTCCCCCCACTTGAGTCCAGTGTGCTCTTCCATCTAGGCTCTTCACCAGGTTCTGGTCTCCATCCTTGGGGTTAGCACTCTTGCCACTACGAGAGGAAGTCAGGGGTTTGTGGAAGTCCATCCACTACAATTCTTCCCCAGGGGCACCATGTAGTACCATTCAGGCTGGGCTTCCTGCCAGTGTCTTTGGTACCTCCTGGATGCCTGCCAACTGCAGCTCTCCCTCTAGGAGCACCTCTTCCAGGCTCCCTACTCTAGTGGGTTCCCCAGAGAACTCTGTCTATGGAGCACACCTCTAGGCTCCCTGCTCAGGCCTCTTAGGAGGCTCCTGTGGAAAGGAGCTTCCATCTTAGGAGTCTCTCTCTAACTGAGCTTGGGTAATGGTTATTAGGACCAGGTGCTCATTTGCTAATTAACCCTTAATTATCCACCTGGAGCAGTCAGTTACTCCTAGATGGGCCCTGATTCCCCATAAAGGGTCCAGTTGCTCTGTGACAGCCCTTGTAATGAATTTTATTCTGGCATATCATCTGAGACTTTGTCCTAAAACTTAGACCCAAATGTTAATAACTTATTTTGTGTCTATTATCTTTTCTTGCTTGACACAAAATTGTCTATTTACTTGGTTTTCCCCCTAAGTATCTTCTAATTTGTTTAATTGCTTCCAGGCAAATGTCTGTCCTCTATTTTCCTCATCTACAATGCAAATATAAGTCTTGCACTGAGGGAAAACAAACCCAGTCCAGATTGGTTGTTGTGATAAAAAAACACATTTTAATGGCCATGTGGCGGCCCATGATGGTCTTAAGCAGTGTAACTATAGCTGTGTCGAGCTCTGTGTGGCTCGAAAGCTTGTCTCTCACCAACAGAAGTTTGTTCCAGTAAAAGATATTACCTCACCCACCTTATCTCTATGATGATGTTAGTCCATGTCCTAGTGGACATGGGTCCACGTCACAAATGCACACAGCACAGTGACAATAACTGGAGGTCTTTTTGGTAGTCTAAGCAGTGAAGTAAAAGAAGGAGTAGGTATATCTGTGCTATTCTCAGTCTCCTAGAAGTGATCCTTGCTGAAAAGGGTTAGGTACTGTTAGGCAGGGTGAGGGGCCTGCACTGCTACTGACTGTACTGTACTTGTTCTGTGAATGGAGAGCTTACTTTTTTCCATCCAGCATTTTTTCATAAGTTCACATGTACACACAATGTAAACATTTGCCAAGGCATAAATAAACACAGCTCCACTTAACTCAGTGGTGACCCCTGTATAGTGAAATGTAGAAAAGTAACTGGATGGGTCAGTTCTTCAGTGACTGGTGCACTGTGGGATAGCAATAGGACTTCTTGCATCATTTTGTTAAATTAAAAGTGGGATGAATTTCACCCTGTCATTTAACTCTCACTGATTCAGATTTGTGAACTGGAGTGACTTCAACTGATTTAAGACTAGAGAACTACTGGTGTGTGTGTGTGTAAACACAGTGGTTCCCACTGATTTGTAGAATATAACATTTCTGCTTTGATGCTAATCAGCACTAGCACCTAAAAGGTTAATTTCTACACTTAACTTTCTTTGAACCTCAAGATTTAGTAAGGCTAAGGCAGCCCACACAACATACTGGAATTTGAATAGTAAAGCTCACCAAAGATATAGCTGCAACAGAGAAGCTGTTTCCTTCAACACCTGTGTTTTGGTTCCAAGAATGTACAGTAAATATGCACAGCAAAATCTCTGCACATCTCAGCAATTTATTTTTTTATGAATAGAGTATTAAATGTATTTTACTATTTATCCTTGCTCTGCTCACCCTAGTCTTTAATTACAAAAATATAGAAAAATGAAAATATTTTCATTATAGGATTGTGCTGGCTGTACCCACAACTAATTCTGATTGTTAAATGGAGTGTCTTTCTGATTTTAGAGACCCATTTTTGCTAGAGAAAGAACTGTCTTGTTTTCAGGTGCTACAAGTCTGAGTGTCCTCCTTACCATTTAAATCACTCCAAACATTTCATCTTCTTTCCCTGCAGTAGAAATCTTGGTGCCATCTTTGAATCTGACCTCCCCCATGGGAAGTTTCTGGCTTGTAATTCACCACATCTGGAATGTTGCCAGGATTCAATCTTTCCTCTAATTAAATCATTACACCGGTCTTAATATCTTTCTGTATTGGTAATTGCAAGTCCTTTCACCCCTTTTTTTCATAATGGACTTAAATAAGGTCCTAATCTAGTGGAGATTTAAGAACATACATAACTGCATGCTCATGAGCAGCCCCATAGACTACAGTAGGATTACTTCCAAAATCTTTGCTTTCTGAATCTGAGTACAGAATCCTCTGGCCAAACTCAGGGCCGGCTCCAGGCACCAGTGAAGGAAGCAGGCACCTGGGGCGGCCAATAGAAGGGGGCGGCACGTCCGTCCGTTGTTGGGTCGTCGTCGGCACTTCGGCGGCAGCAGCTCAATTGGTCCGCTTCAGTCTTCGGCGGCGGGTCCTTCACTCCCTGTCTTCCTCTTCGGCAGCACTTAGGCGGTAGCTCAATTGGGGTTTGTTTGGTTTTTTTTTCTCTGCTTGGGGCGGCAAAAAGCTGGAGCCGGCCCTGGCCAAACTGCCCTTTTGTTCCAGGAAAAGGGGTCATCTCACTCCATTATCTTTCCTGGCTTGGTGTCCATTGTACAGAGAATTCCAAATTGATTTTCTGTATCTGGAAACATTCAGTGTTGCAAACTTACAAGTTTCCAGGTGGGGAACAGGAAAAGTAGTCCATAACATTTTCATATATGCATATTGTGCCAACCTACTCTTTTGGAGCTAATTACTGACCACTGAACAACTAACCCACAGCCCTTCCTCCCACTGCAACTTTTAAATTTGAGTTCCACTGTCCAACTCCCTCCCTAATAAGTAGGGCCCTACCAAATTCATGGCCATGAAAAACTCATAATAGACTGTGATGGCTGGTCTTAGTGTACTTTTGCCCTATACCGTAGGGTAAAAATATACAGAATTACACAGAATTTATCAAAATAGGAGTCCTACCCAAAAGGGGGTCAAGCCTATTGTAGGGGGGCCATGGTATTGCCACCCTTACTTCTGTGCTGCCTTCAGAGCTGGGTGGCCAGAGAGTGGCAGTTGCTTGCTGGGCACCCAGCTCTGAAGGCAGCACAGCTGCCTCCAGCAGCGCAGAAGTAAGAGTGGGATGGTATGGGGCAGGGGAGGGGGAGTTGTCACTTTTGGGGAGAGGGTCAATCACAGCCTGGGTGACTTACAAATGTAAGTAGTACAGTACAATACTTGTTCATACTGTGTGTGTGTGTATGTGTATGTATGTGTATATATATATATATATATACACGCAACACATCAGCAAAATTTGCTATTTATGCCATGACCAACCTGCGCAAAATGTGACTTCTCCATGATTTAAGTAGACCCCTACTAATAAGCTTCTGATTCATACAATGTAGTTTGATGCAAAACCTAGAACATGTAGGTTTTTAATTTGGAAGAACACAGTGCCCAGCATGTGGGTTCTAATAACAGGCCATCTGCTTCCACCATAGGGTGGGAATAAGCTCCCGTCAAAGGGGGATCAGGAATGGGGGATGGCTGCTGCAGTAGCCCCCAAATATCCAAGCTGTGACCAGGCTATGAAAATGAATCATGGTGTACTAGGGAGTCTAAATCCAGGGTTTTCAAAGCAATCCAAGTGAGTTAGGGTCCAAATCCCATTGAATTTTGATGGAAATTGAACATCTATCTTCATAGGTGCCTTTTAAAAGCCCAGAGTATGTTTTAGAGAGGCTTCAGAACTAAACCACTGGACTTCCGGGATTTGTCCATCTAAACTAGAAGTCAGAAGAATCGACAGCACAAAGGCTGTCAGAAATGCAAAGAGCATAGTAAATAGGAGTGACCATAAGGGGGAAGAAAAGGGGGGAGTTGATTTTTTTTTGTCTATAAAATAAAAATTTATTTGAGATTCTTATAAAATTAATGGGTCTGACCCATCTTTCAGATATGCAAATATAAGTTACTCCACTGGAGTCAATGGAGATGCACTGCTGTGAAACTGATATGAATGAGAGAATCGCTAAGAAAGAGCAACTGCAGTGGCTCTGCAGGAGGTCAAGTGAAACATGTGAGATTTGATGCAAATTGCTGTAGTCTCTAACTGGTGTCCTCACATGAGCCAGTATCAGGGCCGGCTCCAGGCACCAGCTGAACAAGCAGGTGCTTGGGGCGGCCACTCGGGAGAGGGGCGGCACGTCCAGCTATTCGGCGGCAATTCGGCGGAAGGTCCCTCACTCCCGCTCGGAGCGAAGGACCTCCCGCCGAATTGCCGCCGCAGATCGCGATCGGCTTTTTTTTTTTTTTTTTTGCTGCCTGGGGCAGCAAAAACCCTGGAGCCGGCGCTGGCCAGTATTGATCTGGGGATCAATGTTACCATTTAGCACTGTGTACGAATCTTGCCAAATAAACTTTGTTGTTGTTAAATGTATTTTCTTCCTTTATAGTGTCGGGTACACTACTCTGCATGCTGCAAGCATTTCGATGAAAGTCAAGAAGCAAACATCCCTTCTGTCATGCCATACTTTCTCACTTAAATAGTATATTACTCCACAGCCTTAACTCTCTGCCCCTTTTGTGCGTATACATTACGTTACAGCCTTTAAGTACATGATACTTGCTATTTTTTTCAGTCTCTCTGCCTCGTTCAGTGTGTGATGACACTTGGCAAACATGGCAGCTCCTCAGTTATATATATATATATATATTTTTTTTTCCATCCTCATTGTTCAATGTGTGGCCTAGGCCTCACTTATTTCATACTATCCTAGGCCTAAATAAAGATTTTTGTTTTAGATGTTTCTATGGTGCTTCACACCATGATGTGCATGCTTCATAAGGATAAATGGATTTCTTTCCAGCACCTTGTGAGGCATTCAGGGCCAATCGGGGGGGGGCAGGAAGGCCATTTGGCCTGGGCCTCAAGCTCAAAGGGGGCCTCAAATTTAGACACTTATCAAATGCCAAAAAATTAACAAGTTTCGCAACTTGTTTTTATGCGCATCCCTATCAGACCAAAATGTGTCACACTCTCTCAGCTTAGAACTGCAAATTTAAGCAAATAAGAGATGTGATTTGATAAAAGACTTTTTTTTTTTTAACTGAAATAGATTTTTGTCCTACTAAGTTAAAATGTTCATAAATATATTGGTTCTGATGGCACAAGATTAGACCACGATGAACGTGTCCTCTCAGATCAGCTGATTATATAAACAAACCACTACTGGTGGCTGGTGCTGGATCAAGTGCATGTTGAAAGGTAGAGAATTGTTACATTTTAGTGTCTTTATAGTTTTACATCTAGTTGACTAAGAAATTATTGATGTGTGAGAATTCCTCCATGTTATCTTCATATGGTAGCTTAAAAAAGGTGATTTTATTTATAAAATAAAGGAGCCTCAGGCTGATCTGATCCAAAATCTGTGTGTTTGATTTTCAACAACAATTTGGATATGTAGAGGTAATTTGAAAACTGGATAAGGACAGCGTGAACTTAATGGTCCCTAATGTAGCACAGTCCATTGGTGTCCTAACACATTTCTTCTTAGTGAAGTATTATACCACATCTGTTGGCTAAACACTTTCACAAAAGGCTGAGAGGCATCAGCATTAATGGCATAAGGGGTATATTGCAATATGGCACAAGTCAGATCATCAGTTACTGGGATAATTTTAGTACAGGCAAAATTTCCAGTGGCAGAACAAACTTTTTGGGTATACGTTTATTTAGTAGTGAGGCTACTGATTGGTCAAGATTTAGAAAAATATTACTTTCCCATCCCCACCCTAAGTTCGTTAAGGAGGAGACCGACCCCAGCCCTTCCTCGTTGCAACAGGAACTGCTGGCTAAGGTCCCCCCTCTTTATTGTGGGCTGATCATGCCAACCCGGTTGGGCGCATTGGGTCTGCCCAACCTGTTAAAATTCACCTAAACCCAGCAAAACCCCTTCCCAAAGTGCAGTAGAACCCCCTCTCAAACTAGACCGAGGAAGAAATTTAACCTGTAATTACCTCTACATATCCAAATTGCTCTACAGGAGCTGCCATTCGGCTAGCACAACAAAAGACTTGGGTTTCCCCCAGAAAGAAAAAGAGACTTGGCTGGACACCTATGGGATGGTGCAAATAGCGTAGCTGCAATCTGGAATATCCATAAAAGCTAAGAACATGGAAAAAAATTGGGACACCTAGAAAAGGCCACAGGCCTTATTACTGGAACACAGTTGACCCAGGTCCAGGTTGGTGTTGGTGAATTACATGTCATTTCCGCCCTTAGTTCAAAGACCCAAAAACTTCTGACAGCTATGGTACTTAATATCACTGAGGCTAGGAAGGCATTGCAGTGGGATCTGGCATGTTCAAAAATTCAGGGTTTCCTGAATGACCAACTAAGGAACATTCAGAGTAACCTTAAGCATCTGTCCTGGCCTACTGCCCTTACAGACACCTCGGGAGTACCATCTGATCTGCGGCCATGGAAACATACCCGGAAATTTTCCGGGTGGAAGTGCAGATGTTCGCAGTGCTCCTTCCAAGCATACGGACCGGTTGGGGGTGTGTGGGCCTCTGCATACCGAATCCTGCCGGGTCCGTGGGAAGGATAAGGAATTGGGTAATTCGCCAAGACCTTTGGGAAATTAAGCCACCTGGTAAGCCTAGCCAATTCATAGTCAGTGCTCCTAGAATAATGCCTGACTTCTGGATAGAAATAGGAAATCACTGGACAGCCTGGCCATTAGAACCCCCCGCAGCTTCAGTGTATACATAAACTGAAGCCTGGAGAAGTTGTCACTGTCTATGACAGTGTTTGTTGGGAAGGTATGGGACAAGGGACGACCCTAACAGGGCACCTACTTTTCCAAGCCAATAACAGCTGTATATTTGTTGATGCCACTATATTGCAAGATACTCATTTAAATCTCACCACTGCTGCAGGCAGTCGCATTCTATATTGGCCTGCAGAAAAATTTTTGCAATCAGCCCTTCAGCCTCAGATACCCTTTGATTGGACTACCCTAGTACCTGACCGATTCCAAAATTTGCTTGCAGTCTTACCAGAAGTACAGGAAATTGCTGGACTTCAAGGGCAAATTCACATACTCCAGAATATATATCAAACTGAAAAGAATGCTTTTCACACAGCCTATAGGGTGTCTACTTTATGTACTAAATATGATGCTTTGTGTTTTGTAACTAAGGTTATGCAACAATCTCAACCCCATCATTTTATTATTATGGGGGTGCTATTGGGTTTTTATTATTCAGTGTAGAATTATGTTGTTGTAATAAGTGTTTTTATTGTTGTTTGCCGGCTCCAAGGCCTGTTAAGCTCACTGCAAAAGAACAAGTGGCACTTATGGTTGTCCATGAAAAAATGTTTGATCCAGAAATGAACGACTATGAAGAAATGCAGGGAAAAGACAGTAAGGAAGAGGAAAGTAAAGAGATAAGTGGTTTAATGAACATAGACATCTAAATCATAGTGATGCCAGAGGGGCATCAAAGGAGGGAAATGTGAGGGAAAATCTATAGAAGAGCTGTGGAGCTTTGTTCAAGTTAGTAGGCCTAAAGTATAAGCTGAGCTTGCTTTGTGTGCAAAGGGCACAGAAAGGCAAGAGTGGAGTGGAAAGTCCCCAAATTAGGGAACAATGGCTTTGTGTGCATAAGGGGCATGAGTAGGTGAAGTAAAAGTCCCCAAGCACACTAATTTGCAATAGCCAAGCTTGTGAAATATAACCACAATGGAAGCGTTAGACAAGTTAAACCACAAAGAACCAGACTAGGAATAATAACAGGAAAGGCCGAATATGGAAAATGCTTGTTTTTGCTTTTGACCTTTATTAATTTTGAACATGCAACGTATGTGTAATTTGTTTGTGGTTTTAGTCTTTAAAAGCTGGTTAAAGTTTAAGGAAGGCAGAGCAGCTTGCCGCCTTGCATGGTGCTATGCTGACTCTCCTTGCATATATGCTCATATAAAATAAAAGAGCCTCAGGCTGATCTGATCCAAAATCTATGTGTGGTTGATTTTCCACAACAGTTGGTTGAGCCCTACCTTGGTAGCTTGGCCATCATCATAGGCTTTTGTAGTCTATAGGCCCAGATTCAAGGTGAAAATTTGTGAGGATAATCTTGTACAGTGAGTTTTGTGAGGACACATGTTTGAAATTTTTGGATATTATCCCTCTGTCTGTA
The DNA here is from genome assembly GCA_003942145.1 of Platysternon megacephalum. Lineage (NCBI taxonomy): Eukaryota > Metazoa > Chordata > Testudines > Platysternidae > Platysternon > Platysternon megacephalum. The sequence continues at coordinate 3,854,975 of QXTE01000046.1, forward strand.
TCCATATCTGTGTTTACTATATATATGTAATCCCTTTGTCTTCAGCTCAGCCTATTATACCTTGCGTGCTTGAGAGTTGATTCAGTGATAAGGATAATAACCTGTCTGTCTGATTTTGTGTTCTTAATTAGTATTCCTTCGTTTTAAGTCTTTTCAGCATTTGAGTACATGTTTACAGTAGAAGAGTTCAAGTGTAGATAAGCTACTTATTTACAGCAGAATATTTCAAGTGTGGATAGGCTACATATTGTCCATATAGATCACTATGAAGAGGAGATTTGAAAGTGGTGCAAGCAACAGATGGCGAAAACAACTGAGTGAAGCAGCAGCTACGAGCTCAAAGCCAATAACTTCATTTCTCAAACCATTGGAAAACACACCTTACCCAACAAACAATGCTACAGATAATGAAAACTCCAACTGCAACAGCTGATATTTCAATGCCAATACCTGAACATGAGGACAATAGTCAAGAAGGAGATGTGCCAACAGTAACAGATGCAGCAAAAGATCCTGTGTACGATCAAGAAACTCAACAGCAACAGGAAGATGTAGATCTTATGCAGCAAAAGCAATTCATGAGTACTACAGGTTTGACTGTGACTGACATTGGAATTATTGACGAGCAATGCTGCCCAAATGCAATCTTTTCTTCAAATTAGTTGTTTTGAAATTCCAAGTAACATTCCATGAGATGCTGATAATCATGCTTTCCCTACTCATCTGCTGACAGAAACTCTTCCAAATGGTGAAACCTGCACAAGAGACTGGTTATGCTGGAATACAGAAAAACACTCTGTACTGTGCACCCTGCTTCATTTTGAACAAAAGTTCTGCAAATGCATCAGTTCTCTCTGATCAATTAGGAAGGAGCATCAATAGAGGCTGGAGGAAGTTGAAAGACCAAATACCATCACAATGTATTCAATGTCACACAAAGAAAACTACGTTGCATGGAAGTCAGCCAGTAGGGCAGCATAAGCTGAAAGTTCAGTTGAGAATTTACTCTTGACTGAACTCTCTACAGAAACTAAACTGGAAAAAACTTCAGGAGTGCATCCTGAATGTCATCCTTTTTCTTTCTGAGCAGGGATTGGCTTTCTTTGGTTCCAGTCAACGTATTGGCGATCATGCAAATGGAAACTTTCTAGGCATAGTTGAGCTCCTCAGCAAATATGACCCACTTTATCAGAGCATGTTAAACATGTCTGAGAATTGCAAGAGTCTCAAAAGCACATGCAAGTCCATTATCTCTTCACACACATACAAAACGAGTTTATTGAGCTATGTGGATCATTCAGGACTCTCTGTTGCTTTTTACAGATCCAGACTAACATGGCTACCCCTCTGATTCTATGACAATGGATCTAATATGGCTGGGAAGTACAAAGGTGTACAAGCAGTTCTGCTTGAGCATAATTCAAACTATTTTCTCCAGCTGTGGAAACCACCACACTAAACCTTGTAGGTGTTGACTGTGCTGAATCATGCAAGGAGGCAATTACTTACTTTGGAACTGTTCAGCAAATGTACAATCTCTTCAGTAGCAGTCCACAAAGGTGGGGAATTCTGAAGTAATATCTTCCTGTTTCACTGCCTGGGATGTCCAAAACAAGATGGTCTGCACAGATTGATGGTGTTCAACCAGTTGCACAGCATTTGAATTCAGTGAAAAAGGCTGAGAGATTCAAGCTCATTTAATCTCACTGCACAGGCTCAAACTGAACTTCAGTCTATTCAGAAGCACATGTCCAAATTTGAATGCATTCTGATGTCCTCTTTGTGGATGAAGCTACTTACAATGATCCACCAAACTAATCTGGTAATTGAAGCATGCAATGCTACACTTGATGTTGAGAGGGATAACATTGAAAGTCTTATCAATCACATTCCCAGTTCTCCATAACTTGTGCAATCTTAACTACAGACATTGCTACACACTATACCTATAGATATAGTTATTAGTAGCACTTAAATGGTCACTCATTTGTTTTCATTCATACATCTCAAAGTGCTTTGTGTAAAGGTGGGTGAGTATTTTTGCCTCCATTTTACAGAAGGGAAAACATAGCCACAGAGGTGGGAACTGGGGATTAAGACCAACATTTTCAGATTTGGATCCCAAAACTGCAAAAGCGTCATTGGGCTGGTCTTCACTATGGGGAGATGGATGCTGCTGCAATCAGGATCGATTTAGCAGGTCTAGTGAAGAGTGGCAGAGCACTCTCCAGTCGACCCCCAGTACTCCAGCTCTCAGAGAAGAGTGAGGGAAGTTGACTGGAGAGTATTTCCTGTCGACACAGCACAGTGAAGACCCTGGGGGAAGTCGACCTAAGCTACGTCGACTCTAGCTACGTTATTCACCTAGCTGGAGTAATAGAACTTAGGTCCACTTACCCCCATAGTGAAGACAAGCCCACTGATTAGAAACCAGGCAATTTAAGCCTTAGTCCAAAGATACAAAGGTATACTTATGCATGCAAGTAGTCTTATGTTAGTCTAAGAGGCTGCTCAATTGCATACTCTGCAAGATCAGGCAGGACCTTATTTAAGTGCTTCTTTGGGACTACTCACTAACCTAAAGTTAACCACACATGCAAGTCTCTGGCAGATAATAGCCTACATATGGAAAGTTATGTACCCTTGCCTGACAATATTGGCCTTATTTTCTTTTTATTAAAAATTGTTAGCAGTACAATTAGTGAGCTAGATTTGTCAAGGAGATAGAATATTCCTAATACCAGCTGGTGCTATCCCTGGATGATTTATTTGCTATTGTAAAAAACAAAGATTTAGCATATTTAGATACAGCTCAAGAAGATTTCTATATACAAATTAGTGGGTGCACGTTTAGTTTGAATGAATGACTTGGTAATTGGGCAATTGAGATTATTATACTTCTAGAGTTCGATCCTTTTTATTTTTTTTTAATTTTGACAGAGAAGTGTTAAGTCAGCTGAGCTCTCTAGCCAGTGTTAAAGAGCAGAAATGGGAGAAAAGAGTGTGGTTCAACACAGGACAAAACCTGGAGTAATTGTCAGTCCTGTAAAGGATGAACATTGGGCTGCTCTGCTTAAAGCCTTTACTGAGCATGTTCAGTGATTCCTTCTGACCTATTTTACATACAGAAATACTGCCAAGAGGGTTATTCTAGTGAGGTACATATGTATGAATCAGAGAGAAGTCACTCTATTTGGTATTAATCTTATTGATGGGCCAAAGAGTCTTTATAAAACCAGACCAGAAACCATGGGCGGTTCAGACCGAGGCTCTTTTTATATCTAAACTATCAAAGCTCAAGATGTAACCAATTTAGATGAACTTCTCATGATGTGGTTTTGTCCTGTTGTACTTGGGTGTTTCTACAGACCCATCAAGGAGGAACAGAGCTGATTGGAAAAAAATTGACACAGCTTTTTTCCAATCAGAATTTCCTGTTTTGTCAAAATGGAAACATTTTGCAGAGATGGTTAGATTTGTTTTTGACTACAACAATTTGAAACAAAGAAAAAAAAATCACTATTATATCTTTATCCATTTGTTTTGACTATAGAACTTTGAGTTTCTCATTTCATTTAGACTTGCGGCTGGAAAATTCCACTTCAGTGCAGTATTGCATCTCAGATGTTGCACTGTGTTCTTTCATTGGACGAGTGCACATACTTCAGATTGGTTGAGGTTACCCACATGAACTCACAGCCTGACCTGCAGCAGCCTGACTTTGTTTGCTTGAAGCTGCAGAGTCACTGCAGCATGTTACTCTTTGCTGAAAGAAACAATCTAAGGAGTCAGACTCTCAGGATGGGATTCAACCAGTGTATTAGCAGTTACGGTCTGTCTCGCCCTCCTAGCTGCAGGATGTCATTGCTGTGTGAGGCCATAATTATTCTTTGACCTATTTTACTTAACAAAACCTGCTTGCACCTCACCTCACCTGTTCTGCAAGATCAAAAGGGACTTTAAAGCAGATGATGTCTGGGGTGGGCCAGGTAGAATTGTTGATGCTAGGGCAAATAGCAAAGAACAGCTCTCCAATAGCCCCCATCTCAAAGCTGTGTCAGGGAAGTAGCAGACTCCAGTGCAAGGCAGCTTGGAAGCAGTGCACTTCTATGTAGGAGTTAGGGTGGGAGGAAAAAGGGACCACCTCTGCAGGTTTGGGAATGGCTCAGTGGAGAAGCTGTTGTAAGTTCTGCAGCTGGAAACACAGAAAGTAAAGGGAGAGGATTTGGAACCAGGATCATTTCTTTTCCCCCCCCGCCCCCCCACCCTCCCCCCTAAACAAAGGAGTCAGGACAATCCTCTTTGCCCAAGGCATACAGCTCCTCTGGAAAGGAATGTGCCCCTGGGGCACAACCAACCAGTCAGAGTGCAGTGGTGGTGGTGGTAGTGGCAGGGGCAGCTCCAGGCACCGCAAGGGCAGCGTGCCAGTCGCCGTGAGGGCAGCAGTCAGGCGCGGGACTGGCAGATCACCCGCAGAAATACCGCCGAATCTGTGGGCATGCCGCCGAAGGCCGCCTGACTGCCGTGCTTGAGGCGGCAAGAAACAGAGCCGCCCCTGGGTAGTGGGAAGAAGGTTGACTGGAGGTCTGACACTAATCAAGCACTAGATGACTTGCAAGTTCTGAAGCAGAGGCTGACTCCCAGCAAGCTACTGCCTAGAAACCATTAGCTCCCTCTGAAATTCTGCTCTGTCACTATTTCAGATCTGGAAAGGATGTGGTTGTTAGTCACAGCCCCCAGGTGCAGGAGAGGTCACAGCCTTCCTCTCTGTTGGACATGGTTTTGGTGTGAACACTAGAGGGGACGGCAGTGCTTCCACACTGCATTTAACTCAGCAGTAACTGTCACCAGCTACAATCCCCCAACCCCCTCCTGGCAAGCACATTGAAATGTTTCCAAAGCCAGGAGAATGTCTTTAAAGTGGATACTGGGGACAGTAACAGTATCATTTGCCAGCCATACCATTGTAGGGTCAGTCTGGATGTGACCACAAAAGGCTGGGAACATCAGGCATGCTGAGTCACACAGAACACACAGAGCATGCATGCCACAACTGATTAGCTCAGGAGAAAAGCAAACAGCCACTGGGTCTTCTACAGAGGAGAGCTTGACACCTGTATCTTCTATTACTTTCTCAGTTAAGCCCAGCAGCATTACTCAACAGATTGTAGCTGAGTGTTCTCTTATGTGGCATCTCCATTACTGGAGATTTGCAACCATGGCAATCCATTCTGTACAATCCTTGCTTATCTCTTGGTGAATGAATAGTCTTCCTGATCCACCTAGATACCACGTTATCCATCCAAAATCTTTTCTCGTGTTCTTCTGCCATCAACTTTCCTTTCCAGTGCCCATAAACGTGCATTGCCTGATGAGCCTCTTAAAATATGCCCTGCAAATCAAATTTGGTCTTTCTTTTTCAATAAGATCTGACTGACTTTCTGAGTTCCAAACATCTCCAATATTTTTTGTTGCTTACATGGTCTAGCCAGGATTCTTCTATAATGCATTAATTTCAAGGATTGCAGTTTGTTAATTAGTGATTGATTGAATGTCCATGTTTCACAGCTATAATGCAACACAGATCAGGTTGGTTTTTTTTTTTTTTTAAACACATGGGGTTTTTGTGGTGTGTGTGTGTGTGTGTGTTTTGGTTTTAGTCAGAATTCACTCTTCCGATTTGTCTCTTTTCATCAGATGTTTGCTCTTCCAGACTGTTTCTTTTGCTCTTGCTGTTCTAGTGCTGCCTTCTGTATCCAATCTTCCATCTTTTGTAACAGTGCTTCCTAAGTAGAAATTTCTCACTTTCTGGACAGCTGTGTCGTTCATTGGAATCTTTCATGTTTTCCCAGGATTCTTGCATACCACCATAATTTTTGTTTTGTCCATATTTGACTCTAGACTATATTCTCCACCATATTCCTCTATAATCACTAACTTCATCAGATCTCCTCCTCCTGAATCAGCCAACAGTACTGTTAGCAGCATAGTAAATGTTGTTCACCCATTTTTCATTAAACGTAGTACCTCCTTCTGTTTCTTCAATTAATTTAATCAAACACTCACTATAAATGTTGAATAAAGCCACTGGCATTATACAACCTTGCCTCACTCCTCTCATATCTATTAGATTTTCATTTTCATCTCCCATTTAATTACCTTCTGATTCTAGTATAATTGTTTTATTACGAAGAGTTCGTGTCCATCAGTCCCTACAAATCTTAATATGTTGAACAATGTGTAGTGGTACATTCTGTCAAATGTTTTTGGAAGTCAATAAAACACAAGTATATTTTTTCCTAAGTTCAACTGATCTTTCTAATATGAGCTTCAAATTCATAGTGGTGTTAAGCCCTTTCCAGGTTCCAAGCTGTATTGTTTGCTTATTTCTTTATCAAGGTTTCCTTGTATTCAGGCTTCTAAATTTCAGAGAATAACACTGTATTGTAAAGGCTACAGAACAATCAGCCTAGTGTCACATACCTCTAAGATACTGTTGCAAGTTCTTCAAAGCGAAATACAAGGCAAGATTGATAAGGAATATTAGCAGAGGGGGCAAAAATATGGTTACCATGACCCTGGCTACTGAGTGTGTGAGGATGCTGGCTGTAGACATGCTTCCTTTCTCCTTGGTGGAGGGCGACAGCTTCATTCACCTTATGACTGCAGTTGCCTCCTGGTGGCAGATCCCTAGCTGCTCTTATTTCACTAACCATGGAGTGAGATCGATGTGCTGTTCTGAGAATTGCAAGAGGATGCCCTTGACTTCTGACCCACAGACCAGTGGTCAGCCAACTGGCTGTGTCTGTTACAGCCCACTGGGTAAACAGTAGCCGAAAGACCAGCAGCAGCACTGACCACACATTACCCCCTCTGTCAACAGCATGCCACAGAGTCCATGTAGGTTTGAAAAATAGCACAGCTTCAAGACCATTTTGCACAAACTGTACGCTGTCATGAACAAATGGCGTAGGCTCCTCAACCTCTCTGCTGTGTTTCTGCAAGGGACAATGGAACAAATGTCACAAAGCTGTGATGCTACATTTGGATGAGGGTATAGTGCAGGTACTGCTGTCAACAGTCAGGAAGCTGTGTGGCCACTTCAGATGGCTGTGTGCAGTGCACTGCAAAATGAGAGAGCTGCAGGAGTCACTCCAACTACCATGCCACTAGATGTAGCAGGATGTGGTGACAAGGTGGAACTGCACCTCTGACATGCTGGAATATCTGTATGAGCAGAGAGATTTGGTGGCAGCCTTCTACACAGAATTGAAAGGGACATTGAGAGGTCATCTAGTCCAGTCCCCTGCACTCATGGCAGGAGTAAGTATTATCTAGATCATCCCTGACAGGTGTTTGTCTAACTTGCTCTTTGGAATCTCCAATGATGGAGATTCCACAAGCTCCCTAGGAAATTTATTCAAGTGATTAACCATCCATGGGTCCAGGCAAGACAGACCAAGGCATGCCTCCAAATTGTATCCACCTAGCATGAAGAATTTAATTGACCTCCAATGGCACTTTGATGCCACAAAGGTGGTCAGTGGGGATGATGTGGAGATCAGCCAAGTAATTCCCTTATTGTGCCTGCTGGAGAGAACTGAAAAAAATGGAGAGCCTCTTCAAGGGGTGGAGTGACTGCAAGGAGAATTCATGTGGTATACTCTTCTGGGAAATCTCCGTCTCTGGGACATCAAGAGGGAGCACTACTTGATGACAACTCATCGAGACACCGATTCAAAAGTACCATAGCTTCCTTCCTCCCAGCAGGGAATAGGGAGGCAGACATACTCCAGTTGAAAAACAAACGGATAGACATGGAGGTCTATCATTGCCGATGTCATTGCCCTGGGTCTTGAGACACCACTGTGAGGCAACACTACTGCAGATGCTGCTGCAGCAGGAGGAGACCACCACTATGGGTGCTGAGAGACAGCAAAAGGGCCTCTTGGTACAGTCCGGAGGCCTTTGGAAAAGACTACCTCTTCCCACCTTGAGGAATGCACTGTTGCTGCAGTAGAGAGGTTGGTAGGTAAAGCTAGGAAACAGGACCAGCAGGGAGTTTTGCAAGGGAGTTCTCCACTTGGAGGAGGAGTGACTCCATGACCTTTGGGGTAAGTTTGTCTGTCAGCTTGCTTTCTTAACATTTATAGTGTGGTCTGTTTAGGGAGCTGTGCACCAAGCCTAGCAGTCTGCTGGGCAAGGCTGAGAACTTCCTAAAAAGGCTGTATCCTGCTATCCTTTGATTCCCTAATCCATTTAGGAGCCCTTGAAAAGGGGGCATGGTAACTCAGGGAAAAAGCCAGCTCATAAGTGATTAGAGGAGCTAATGAACAGCAGTTTTGTGAGGGAGATTATAAGGGGATCATGAGAGCCAGATACACCTGATAAACTTAGGCCCATGACACCTTCCATGAGAGACCCTGCTGGGTCTGGCAGCTCCCAAAGACCCTGAGGAGGAGGATCCTGGTCCCTTAGGGCAGCAGGCCATTGCGCCCCACTGAATAAACTAAGTTAAGACAGGATGGGACGGGCGATGCCGAAGATGGCAGTGAGTCAGGAACATTTGTTTGGTTTTTGCCTTTTGAGACTCTGTAAAACCTGAGAGCAAACCTGCAGGGCTTGTTTTTGGTGAAAACCCCTGTGAATGAGGCTTAGTCTGGATGGTGTAGCCTCCCGCACTCCCAACACCTTGGTGGGTATGCCTACCCCCTGCTATTGACAACCCTGAGATAGGGAAAGTAAATACCATGGTTTCAAATATATTTCTTATTTCTGCTTTTCTTGACCAGTTGGAAGAAGCTGTTGGAAGAAGCTGGACCAGCTGGGGGGAGGGATAGCTCAGTGGTTTGAGCATTGGCCTGCTAAACCCAGGGTTGTAAATTTAATCCTTGAGGGGGCCACTTAGGGATCTGAGGCAAAATCAGTACTTGGTCCTGCTAGTGAAGGGGGCTGGACTCAATGACCTTTCAGGGTCCCTTCCAGCTCTAGGAGATAGGTATATCTCCATATATATATAAAGGCAGGCTCAGAGCATATACAGCTGAAAGTATAAAGGAAGCTCAGCCTCTACTATATCAGACTCAAAAATACTCCGTCCCCCCACTGACATCCATTTGGATTCATTACTTCTCTGCTCATTTTTTTGCTCTTTACATCTTACTTTATGCTAAAAGGTGCTAGGTATATTTAATAAGTCAGTGTTTATATAAATTGTCTTGGGCATAAAGCCATTTTCAAAAAGGGACAGCTCGCACAGAGTTTCCAAATTAAAAAGGCAATGCTACCTTTACGTTTAGCTATATTTTTATGTCCGTAGATAACAAAAGAGAAGCATAACAGATGCTATTTACACATTCTAATGAACTGGAATTTTTTTTACCTTATTCTGCACAGCCGGTAGCATCACTTCCCTGAAATTGCATTGCTGTAGGGACATAGGAAACAGACTTCACAGATGCAGGTCCTTGTGAATATTTCTGGGCTTTCATGAAGACCTAAAATAACTCTGTTTAACACTAACGCTTTTTTTTATCTTGGAATCGAGCCCTGTCTAGACATGTTAAGTCTCTGAAGCTGTGGTTGGGGAGCAAACTGAATTGCTTAGCTTTGAGACTGACCAATTTCCTACTAAACAGAAATGTTATTCTGCAGAGAAATATACAGAGTAAAAGTGACACGTTGTGGCAGGAGGAAAGAACTTTGTCAGCCCTATTGATTCCCTCTTTCTCTTGGTTCCTCTGGTTCTCTGTGTTTCGGCAGCCAAGTGAAAGGATGTTAAAATGCCTGCAGTTTCCATCTATAACTACAGATTACTAAAGCTCATTTTATAACCACAAAACAAGCTTGCTTTCCCTTCCCCGTATTGGCTGGTGTTCCAGGCCTTTAACCTTTGCAGCATCATACATCTGTTCTCAGTGTCCGACTTTCAATGATCCACCCTGAGATACTTTAGAGGAAGGTGTGGGGATGCTATAGGAGGCATATGTGGAATAATCTCCCCCCCACCCCCAACCTAAGTATTATAGGCCAATAGGAGACTTAAAGATTGACTTAAGCCCTGAAGTATAATGTTTGATATATGTATTTACAGCAACTAACATAATTGGGTTCCAGCCTGGTTGGCCTTTAGACCCTACAACAATTCAAATATTTGAAATACTTCAAATACTTGAAACACCTCCTCAACAGGAGTGCTATATTCCTCCCAGTTCCTGGTTCTCCCACAAAGCAAACAAGACATCCCATTACCTCTCTACCCAGACACTGGTAACTCTGACACACCAAGTGCCAGAAGAGCTCACCTTCTGCTCCCAGCAAGTGAACAGCATCACACTCTTCACTTTATTCTGGAATAATTTGTGCACTTTCAAGTGGAATAACTATTCTGAAATAAAAACACTTTTTTTATTCCAGAACAGTGTCCACTTACTCCAGAATAGCTATTCTACTCCATTTCCTCACGTAGGACAAGCCCTAAGGCCCACATCAGTTCCTCTTTGTCTCTAGCCTGACCTTCAGGGCTAGTTCAAACACGTTTGGGGTTCACTGCAGACTCCGTCAACTGGGAGGTGGGAGTTGCAGAATGTCTCCACAAACACACAGTTGTGTTAATTTATCTTTAAAATAAATGAAGTTGTATGATTTAAGTGGACTTGGGTTAGGAAGAAGAACAGGGGTGGTCTGGCTGGCAGGAAGGGCGATCCAGGGACATGGAAAGCAGTCAGCAGGCCAGCATGAAGCTGGGATCCTAAAGAAGCACTGACTCAGAGGAAACATATCTGGGGGGGATTCCCAAGTCAGGCCCAGCAGTGGCTAGGAAGGGAAGAGGGCAGAAGAAGCAGAGGGAGATGGGAGGGACCCCCCCCCCCCCAATCAAGGGTAGCATAAAACAGCTACTCAGAGGACTCCCCAAGTTACTCAATTGAGAGCTGGATATTGACCCCCTTCTACTTCCTGCCCTTACTCCAATCTCAAATTTTGCCTCATGTCTCACTCAGTGACCAGGGTCAGGCTGAAGGAGAAGTTAGTGGATCTGAAGTCTTAGCAGGGTTTGGGGTCAAGCAGATTTTGGGTCCACAAGGCTCCGCACAGACTTGGCTTTCTCACACTTGCTCCGAAAGTGGTATGGTGTGCAGAGGAGTGAAGAGCAAGTATGGGCAGCTCTGCTTCCTTGTTAGCGGAGCCCAGCAGGCTCAGCTTCTGCATCCTGTCAAACCAGCCCTGTTTGTTCTGCTGGTTCTCACTCTGAAGGGGAAGAGGGAACATGAGCGAGGAATGAGGCAGGCTTGGCTGGTGAGAGATAAGGCAGATCAAAATGTGCTGCTTCTGAGAACCTGCCTTGCAGAGGTCAAAAAATCCTTCCATCATCCCTTACTGGCACAGTGTCCATCCCCAAAGGCTCCAAAACACCTGTACAAATTAGTCACTTTCCTACTGTCACCCCCCTGGGAATTAGCTAGCTTCCTAAGGGTCAACTGTCTCCACCAGATTAAATTCACAATTTTGGTTGTAGTGTATCAAAAACCATTAATATTGTAAGAGATCACTTTAAAGGTTCAGGGGCTTTTCCTGGTCCTGCTTGCAGGTGAAGGGGTCTGTAGGGAAGTGTGAGATCTGGACACAGCCGAGTCCGTTTGCAGTCAGCCAGCCTAGAGTAAGGTGGGTTGTGCTTCTCTGTTTTAGGGAGTAATCTGCTTTGTCTCTCTGGTTTGGGGTTTTTGTGTGTTGTTTTAAATGCTAAGAAATGAAGCATTGTTACATTGCTATCTTCCAGCAAGTGTATTTGTTATTATCTAATTTCTTTGTGTGTATGCCATGAACGTAAGACTGGTCTTGCAAAACTCTCTGCAGACAGTGCTAGGCTCTCTTAGGGACAGAGTTTTCTTGGGATCTGACCTATGACTATGGAACTCTCTCACACAAGAGATTAGAATGACCATGAATCTTCACACTGCTTTTTTCCCTTGGCACATCGGAAAAAAAACCCACAACTTTGGAACAGAATCTAGTTTATTCTTTCATATACATCAACAGAATTTCTTCCAAAGTTCCAGTCAGTTACACCTAGGTAAACCCACTGAAGGTAATAAATGTGCATAGATGTTGCTGAGGGTAAAAAATTGGCCTGCGGAGCCTTTATTTCTGGCATTGATAAATGACTAGTAAATAACTCTCTCAGAATCCAAGCTGAGTTTGCAGGTCTGACAGTTGGGTGGGGAGGAAAGTAGGGAGACAAACTATCTGTAAATGAAGCACATTTGATATGGGAACCACTGGGAGGCAATAAACTTCCATTGTGCCAGTTTTACAGTCACTTTTCAGACTAGAATCCCTGGAGCAGGGATGGTCTTTTGTGAACCGTCACACACATTTATTAAAATAGGGCCCTGATCCTGATTGGAGCTATTGGACATAACTATAATACAAATACATAACTGCAGTTTCAGCCCCAAAACATCCTCAATCCCATGACTGCTTGTTTTTTAAAAATAGTTTTATATGATATGGGCCAAATCCTCCATGGAGCTATTCCTATAGACTATAAAAAGAGTAGACTTGACTACAGTCACAGTACTTCCATGAGTAAGGGAAGCAGGATTTGGCTCTAAAGCAGTTCCTTCCAAGGTCTTGTATATATCAGTTTTCAGAGTAGCAGCCGTGTTAGTCTGTATCCGCAAAAAGAACAGGATTACTTGTGGCACCTTAGAGTGATCCTTTCTATGATGTTGTCTCTTCAACTTTGTCTACAGGATTTCAGTGACTAGTGCTGCAGCTCTAAAGCCCTGTGGAAACTGTTAAGACCACAATACCCTCTTTCCAAATTCTAGAGGCCAAATCTCTCCTTGCTGCCTTCATAAATCATTGCTCTGAAACCATTATGACCAAAAAATACCTGTTTGTGCCTTCCATATATTCTATTTCTCTGATTTTCCAATGGGGTGGCAGAAGGACATATATCTCTGGCATACAGGTAAAGGCCATTCAATCCGAATTTTTTAAAAAAAAAGGACACTCAAGGACATTTTTCACATCTTTAACGTTCCAAAGTAAGGACACACAGATTAATGAGTTACAATAAATAATGTAGAACAATATTGTTTAGTGTGCAGTGAAGTCTTACTTTAGGCCTAAATTTTGCAGTGAGTTTGCATGCACAAGCGTAATGCAGAATCAGTGCTTTAGGCCCTGATTCAGCTCCAGTGAACTTTGAGACTACACATGTGTTTTGTTATGCATGTGCTTAAGTACCTTGTTGAACTGGGGCTTTAGAGAATAGTCCAGGGTTTTCAAAACTTCCCTGTACAACTTCATTCATTCAAAACGTTTTTTCTGTATCATTTTAATCTCTGTAGCTATTAATTTGCACTGTTCAATATCGGGTGTCATTCTTTATTATCTGTCGTCCTCATTGTTGGGCACTTAAACAGATTGGACAAGTTAAAGTAACATGGTTTAGAAATGCCACACGTGACATTTTCATATAGACTATTGCAGCTGAAAAATAAGTTTAACTTTTATAACTATATTCTATATTTGTAGCTCAGATATACACATGCCTGATTTTGCTCTTAAATGCCCTGATGTAGCAAAGCACATAAGCATGTGCTGAACTTTATGCATGTGTATGGTCCCATTGACATGGCCAAAGTAAGACTTTCACTTCTATATGAAAACAGCTTCCTACTTGTAGTATAACAACTGAGTAATCAATACCAGTTTGAATTTTGCTGGAATCAAGATATTACTCACTTTTATGGAATTAGATAACAGAACCCTGTGACCTACTACTACCACCACACTGCCTTGGCTGAGATCAGAGTTTAAATCCTATTGTTGGCTTCTTGCTACCCACGCCATCAAGGCTGCAGTGCACTTATTTCCTGGAACAAGGGTATGAAACACATGAATTACATATTGCACTTTGCCTAAACTGTATAACTTATTTTCCTCCTTTCTGTTTGTCAGACTCTTTTCAGCTCTGTATTTTCTCTATGGCTCCACCTAATTTTCAAAAATTTTCTGTCGCAGTAGATCTTATTTACATCCTTTTTGCTTTCTCTTGTAGTATCTGTCTTACCTGAGGCTTTAATTTTAACTCAGAATCTGGCCCTTAAGAAAATTCAAACATCCTTCTACCCACTTAAGTAGTCTCTTACTCTGAGTAGTCCTATTAATTTAGTTAGTAACTTACTCCATAAGTAATACAACTCAGTGTGAATAAGGGTATCAGAACCGGTCTTATACATGACTGATTTCTCTCTTGCCTGATCTGGCCAGGCCTGAGTAAGGTCTTCCTCTATCCTTGCTTTCCACGGGGGCTATACAGTATTAAATTGATTGGTAGGAGTGAAAGTTGACACCTATATCATTTTTTCCATGTACTCTTTTGCAGGAAGAGAATTCAGGCCTCATCCTGTTCTCACTGAAATAATGATAAATTTCCCATTAACCTCAGTGGGATCAGGCTTAGGCCCCCTGGATGAAGTTGTCTACCAGACATTCTGCCTCTTCTTTGCTGGAACCAATTAAATTGTAATCAGAGAGGAGCTGGAGGAAAAGCTTTTCTGGGGAAAGCAAAATGTTCATATAAAATGAGGTACAGTTGGCAACTCTTCTGATGAGGCATGAAATTCAACATAACACTTATACTGAAGTAACTTGACAATTGCCCTCTGGTCAACCCATGTCTGTTTCTTCAAAACTTCAGTTCTGCTAGGTATTAGACCAAGACCTTTTAAAATATAACTGTTAATATAGAAGTAAACAATATTACATAAACGAGAATATCTGATACTGAGTGAAGCCTGTTAAACACAAACAAGATTTTTTTTAAAATAAAGTGACAGAAGTATAGAAATACAAAGTTGTTCACTCAAAGCTTGAGGCATGCAAAATCAGCGATGGTTTGAAGCTGTAAGGCTTTTTAGGGTCTGTAGTATAATATCCAGATTTGTACTAAATAGGAATTTTTCTCCTCAAGGTTTCTTAGATGGTATGGCGAATTCTGCTCTTAATGCTATGTACATTCAGAGTCATTCTCTGGAGCTGCTCGGGGTTCACAGCAGTATTACACAGCAGAAGTTGGTCTAATATCTTAAGAGACCTCCACTATCCCCCTGCCCCTCCTATTTAACAACTGAGAGCAAGTCTGGATATCCTAACCCAAACCCTGTATCCCATTGCCCCTTTTGCAAACTCTAAGCCATTTGAAGTAGTAAGTGACTTAAAAGTACCGGGACATGAATTACAGATATAGAAAAAAACTAGCCTGTGAGCAATTCAGACACAATTTCTTTACAAGAAGGGCATTGTGGAACAAATTGCTAGGGCACTACAGCAGCAGGACAAGTATCATAAATAAGTTCTAAAATGTAAGTGGGACAATTGATAGCTGGAGTAAATCATGGGGGTATGCTCCCACTAGCGAGGTATGTCATTTACGACTACAACAAATAAATGCACTGATCTGAAACCTGGGAAACAGCAAAATAGGTAAGTGGGGAAAATCAAGCGTTATCAAGAGCAAATGGAGAAAATAGGTCCCTTCCTTTCCTTATATTGCACCTGTCTATGAAACAACCCTGTTTAAATATTGCCACTGGCCAACACTGCAGTCTCCAGATAAAGATAACTTAATTTTACACACTGTCCAGAGGGTTTTATTTTTCCTTGCTATGAATTCCCCTCATCAAGCAGTCAGGCTAGTGCATTTACTAAGCTGAGGGACATCAGTGCTTGCCCTTAAAGCTTGGTAATTGAATCTCAGACCATGGTACATTACATTTTTCATTGCGCCTATAGGATATTTAGTAGTAGCCAGATACACTCAGCATTTCAAACAATTCAGCCACCATCTAAAAAGAGTAATGGAGTAGTCAGTGGGGAGAAATCAGTCTTTGCAGCAGATGCATGGTCTGGTGGAGGGCATTGATAAGGAGCTATCAGTTTGATTCACTTCCCTTATATTCTTTTAAGCTAGAGTTTAAACAAGGAAGGCTAATATGAGTAATTGACAAGCTACTTTACACAGGATCATGCGGTCAGGTTGGCCTCAAGATAATAAGGAAACAGGATACATTAGTAGGAAGAGCTTTGTGTGAAAGTCTTTACAAGATAATTTGTTGGGGAAGGGGGAGAATAGGTGTATTGTCACTATCTCACCAAAACCCAAATACTATGTGTGTCAAGAAGAATATTAAACAAAAATCAGGCCAGTTCAAAGACTGTGCAAGTAATTTCTGCTTCTCCATTATCTGGAACCAACTTTTGGTGGTGGTGGTGGTGTGTGTGTGGGGGGGGGGGGGGGGGGGGGGGGGGGGGGGGGGGGGGGGGGGGTGTTACAGAAGGACTTTAGAGTTTAAGACCTCTGAAACAAACAGGTTTATATAAACAGTGTCAAAATCTGAAATCTTAATGATATTTTACCTCTTTGTTTTCCCCAGAGGCACTATACCAAGTGGTGACTATTAGATTAAGAGTAATAGAGGGGCATTTAAAGTTACTCTGGAAGTGCATCTCTCTGTTCAAGAGTTTCAGGATGCCACTTCATTCAGTTTGAGAAATTAACAATAAAATGGTAATGACTGCCTCTTACCCCAAAGTACCATACTGCATAGTGGAAAATAGCATGTGGTCTTGCAAAGGTGTGCACTGATAATCATTTAATATGTGAGTGCACTAGAGAAAATAAATACAGTTATGGCAAAAAAGTGGTAATGAAAATACATGTTATGAATTGATGTAAGTACATGATGTGAAACTACATCTAATGGGCTAAATGTTGGGAAATGTGATGGTGCAGGGGTGCAATTCAGAGCAGTGAGAGAGAATCACTTCTTTCCCTGAACCCTGGGTACCTTACAATGCCTTGCTGCTGTAGCTCCCAGCCTGGATTTCCCCCAAACCATGTGCTCTGCAATGTCCAGCCCTCTCCTAGGTACTGTTCAGAGAAATAATATGGTCCATTTGTTCCTCTAAAGACATGAAAGCACATCAGTTTATTAACTACACTGGGGTAAATCCATCCTTCCATTTAAACACAGCACTGAGTTGGTTTATAGTAAATATAAACTAAATGTATTAATAATAGGACATAGGTTAAGCAATGCCAAGTAAAAAGAATAAAGTTAGAAAGAGGTACAAGAAACTAACAGTGAAAACATATGTCTAAAACTTAATCTAACAAGGTACAATCTTTGCCTAAGCAGATTTCTCACCTGTATTCAGTTCCCAGATACTTCCGACCCATCCTTCTCAGCTTATAAGAGCTCTGTTCCCTTGTCTGTCTACTGATGGATGCCAAAGATGGCTTCTGCCTTTGCTTATATCTTCCAAAGTTCAATGACTTTTTGTTTCAAGAGGCAGAATGACCTCAAACCATCAACAATACAATACATCTCAAAAGCATGTATTAAAAGAATACACACCATCAATTCAAATGTATAAACTCTATTCACACCAGATACAATTCTGGACATGCTAATATGTAACATTAACATTCTACAGTTGCAACTAGTTTCAAGTGGTTACATTCTGCATGCAATGGCCGGTTACATGCAGGATCCTGACAGCAAGGTCTTAATCATTTAAACTATACACATAACAGATGCACAGACAGACATCCAGCTTTATTAACTCATTCATACCCATACATACATTTAATAGTTAAAAATCATCGTGCCTACTTTCTCCTGTAGTCTTCACTCCCTCTGTTATGGTCTTTCTGTTCTATCCTGATGTTGCTCCCTTGTCCTTACCACTCTGCCTTCTTCTGATTTTTCAGCTCTTTTAGATGATTTTCCTTCTGATAACCATCTCACTGCTCATTCACACTGTCATCTTCCATTCACATTGAGTGAAGCCTGCCAGCCCTCTGCCTTATATATGATTCCTTACCCTTTCTGATTAGTTGCTCTCTCAAAGCATACCTATTCAGTTTTGCTTTGTTCTGATTGGTGGTTTGTATGGACCAATCATAATTGCTAAACCTATTTGTCAATCAAGCTGGAACTGTTTGAGAACTGGTGTTGCTACCTGGCTGACCCCTCCCTTCAGGTATTTGGAGTGAACTTAATCTCACTTGAGTGAATTTAACTTCTCCCTAGTATACCTGTCCACTATTGGTCAATTCAGCCTATGACCACCATTTTGATTTTCTAAGGTAAAATAATTGTGGCCACCATTTGGATTCTTAGCTAAACCTGTTTTAAACTATCACTATTTAATACTTATTAAAAGCCTTAAATCTATAATTACTGGCACCACCTTGATTATGCTAATTAAGGCAGATCAAATTCACATTTTTCTCCCCCTCTTCCTGCTTTCAGCTGTGTGCCTGGGTGCTGCTTTTCTTACAGTGGTCAGAACAGCTACAAAGCCTCCTGTGTCAATCCCTCAAAGTAAAGTTTATTCAAGCTGTGAGGAAGGTGATATGGTGTCAGGTACAGGTTCCAGACAGTCAGGCCTGGTGTTTGGAGCAGAGGTCAAAGCCAGGTGGTCAGAGTCTGTAGACAAGCCAGACTGGTACCATAGCCAGAGACCAGATGTAGGCCAAAGGTTGAAGCTGGGTAGTCAGGGTCTGAGGGTCAGGAGGCAGATGCAGGGCTGGAGCTGGTCAGTAACAGGGCTGGAACAAGGTCAGAGGAGGGCGTGGACAAGGCTGGGGCAGGGGCAGGAACAGGAACTGGAACTGGATCAAGAGTAGGCTGGGAGTCTAGACAGTCTGTTACGTCATCTGTTGTCACATTCCTTAAGCCTGAGTCACTTCAGGCTCTGTTGGAAGGGTACGTCAGTGCACCCATAGAAGCTATAGGGATGGGCGGGAGCAAGCCCACCCACATCTAAAGGCCCCTCCCACAGCCTAAAGGGAGGAGCTACTGGACCTAGGACTTAAGTGAATGTGGGAGACAACAAATGAGAAAACAGAGACAGGAGTGAGGGTTACAGGGTCAAACCTTTTTTCTGTCAGGGGCCACTGACCCACAGAAAAAATAAGTCACAGGCCACACACAGCCCTGTGGTGTGGGGGTGTGTGCGGAGGCTTGGGGCTTCCCCCACAGCAGGGTGAGCCAGCGCTCACAGTTCCAGCCCTGTGTGTGTGGGGGGGTGAAGACTCAGGGTTTCCCCTAGGCTATGGGGTGGGGCCAGAAATGAGGGATTCAGGGTGCAGGAGGGGGCTCTGGGCTGGGGTAGGGGGTTAGGGTGAAGGGGGGGGTGAGGGCTCCAGATGGGGGTGTAGGATCTGGAGTTGGGCTGGGGATGAGGGTTTTGGGGTGCAGGAGGGGACTCCAGGCTGGGGCCAAGGGGTTTGAGGTATGGGAGTGGGCTCAGGGCTGGGGCAGGGTGTTGGGGTGTGGGTGGGAATGTAGGATCTGGGAGGGAGTTAGGGTGCAGGAGGGGGGGTGGAGTCTGGAAGCAGACAGCATATCCCTGCAGCCCCTAGGTGGAGGTGAAGCCAGGCGGCTCTGCACGGTGCATGCTGCTCGCGCCCACAGGCACAGCCCCCGCAGCTCCCATTGGCCGTGGTTCCCAGCCAATGGGAGCTGCAGGGCCGGTGCTGGGGGCGGGGGCAGTGCGTGAAGCTTCCCTGATTGCACTTGACATGCTGGTTGCTTCCCGGAGCTTCCCGGAGCCGACCAGACTTTTGACAGCCTAGCAACCCTAGCTTCCCCCTGCAGTGGGGCGAGCTGGCGCTCGCAGCTCCAGCCCTGTGGAGGGGGCACCAAGAATGGGGCTTCCAACCTGCAGCATGGAGACTTGCTGTGGGCCAGATTAAATGAAGCAGCGCGCAGGATCCAGCTCGTGGGCTAGAGGTTCCCCACCCCTGATCTACAGTGTATGTACATCACGCAAGAACATTAATGATCAGTGAGTTATTAGGTTTCAAATGATACTTCACAATGCTTATTTTGTACAAAGATTATTACAATAGTGTGCAGGGTGTGACTACAGGGATGCTTAGCGTCACAGCATTGTCCATAGGCCCACACAGGGCTGGATGCATTAAGCATCCCCATACTGCCATTAAACGTACTGTGTGGGTTAAACCCTCTCTGCCTGGATGGAGATTAGCAGAGAAGCTGTCTCTTATGGGAATTGGCTATAATTGAGTCTTCCTGACAGTGAGTGGGAATTTTTCAGTGAAACATTTGACATTTTTCAAAAATTAGTCAAAAATGAATTTTTTTGCCGGAAAGGATGGGTTTCAAATTTCTCAACTCAAAACCTTTTTCACAAAAGTGTTGAAATTGTCCCATTTTTGACATTTGCAAAACAAAATTCTGGTTCAAAGCCACATTTTAGTTAGAAATTTAAGTTAGAGTAATTTTTAATGGTTAAATTGAAACGAAACATTTAAACTAGGGCTGTCGATTAATCGCAGTTAATTCACATGATTAACTCAAAAAAATTAATCATGATTAATTGCAGTTTTAATCACACTGTTAAAATAGAATGCCAATTGAAATTTATTATATATTTTGGATGTTTTTCTACATTTTCAGATATATTGATTTCAATTACAACACAGAATACAAAGTGTACAGTATTCACTTTATATTATTTTTATTACAAATATTTGCACGGTAAAAATAATGAACAAAAAAAAATAGTATTTTTCAATTCACCTCATGCAAGTACCATAGTGCAATCTCTTTATCATGAAAGGGCAACTTACAAATGTAGAATTTTTTTTTTGTTACATAACTGCACTCAAAAATAAAACAATGTAAAACTTTTGAGCCTACAAGTCCACTCAGTCCTACTTCTTGTTCAGCCAATTGCTAAAAGAAACAAGTTTGTTTACATTCACAGGAGATAATGCTGCCCACTTCTTATTTACAATGTTACCTGAAAATGAGAACAGACGTTCGCATGGCAATTGTGTAGCCAGCATTGCAAAGTATTTATATGCCAGATGTACTAAACATTCGTATGCCCCTTCATGTTTTGGTCACCATTCCAGAGGACATGCTTCCATGCTGATGACATCATTAAAAATAATGTGTTAATTAAATTTGTGACTGAACTCCTTTGGGGAGAATTATGTCTCCTGCTCTGTGTTTTACCTGCATTCTGCCATATATTTCATGATATAGCAGTCTTGGATGATGACCCAGCATGTTCGTTTTAAGAACACTTTCACTGCAGATTTGACAAAATGCAAAGAAGGTACCAATGTGAGATTTCTAAAGATAGCTACAGCACTTGACCAAAGGTTTAAGAATCTGAAGTGCCTTCCAAAATCTGATTGGGTTGAGATGTGGAGCATGCTTTCAGAAGTCTTAAAAGAGCAACACTCTTATGCGGAAACTACAGAACCCGAACCACCAAAAAAGAAAATCAACCTTGTGCTGGTGGCATCTAACTCAGATGATGAAAATGAACAAGCGTTGGTCTGTACTGCTTTGGATCATTATCGAGCAGAACTCATCATCAGCATTTCCTCTGGAATGGTGGTTGTGATGCTCTGTACCTCGGGGGAACACCCTCATGTTGATCCTTATAATATGATTGTGTGGTATCTAATGCAAAGTTTGTCATGTCAGGTGTCTTTGGAAGGCTCATGATGTACTGAGCATTGTTGTTATAGTAATGTTATAGTAACGTTATAGGTTGTGATTTAATGTATATAGTTATGAGGCTGAAAGTGTGTCCTCATGGCTTAAAGCAAGCCCAGGCAAAAACTCTCGAAGAGCAGAGGGGCAGTTCACACCTCATCAGGGCATGTATGGGACAAACCCAGCTCAGCCTCACAGGAACAAAGGAAACTGGCCTAGGGAACAACAAAGGATCTGTTGAACTCTTGAGTGAGTCACCCCCCTTCCTTTGGTCAGTTTGGGACTGTGATGAGGTAATGCTCACCTGACTCTGAAGGGGGGGGGGGAGTCAAGAGGGAAGAAAGGACATGATAAAAGGGAGAGACATTTGCCATGCTCTTCCTCTCTCTTCCACCTCCATCTACAGACATCAGCACCAAGCAACTGAAGCGCTGATCAAAGGGGAGAGCCTGGCTGAAGGGCAAACAGCCAGCCTGTGGTGAGAAGAATCTAAGTTTGTAAGGGCACTGAAAGTGTTAAGATCAGTTTAGAATTCGTTTTGCTTTAGTTTCTTTTGACCAAATCTGACTTGTTATGCTTTGACTTATAATCACTTAAAATCTATCTTTGTAGTTAATTTTGTTTGTTTTGTTTGTTGATTCTACCTGAAGCAGTGCATTTGGTTTGAAGCATGTCAGAGACTCCCCTTGGGATAACAAGCCTGGTACATATCAATTTATTTGTTAAATTGATGAACTCATATGAGCTTGCAGTGACCAGCAGGCATAACTGGACACTGCAAGACGGAGGTTTCTAGGGTTATGTCTGGGACTGGAGATATTGGCTAGTGTCATTCGGTTGCACAATCCAAGGAGCAGCTTACATGCCAGAGGCTGTGCGTGAACAGCCCAGGAGTGGGGGTTCTCACAGTAGAGCAGGATAAGGCTGGCTCCCACAGTCAAGGATTGGAGTGATCTAGCAGATCACCAGTCCAGATAACACCAGAGGGTAACATCACAGTGGTTGAAGCATGAAGGGACATATGAATCTTTAGCGCATCTGGCACGTGAATATCTAGCAACGCCGGCTACAACAGTGCTATGCGAACGCCTGTTCTCACTTTTAGGTGACGTAAACAAGAAGCGGGCAGCATTATCTCCTGCAAATGTAAACAAACTTGTTTGTCTGAGCGATTGGCTAAACAAGAAGTAGGATTGAGTGGCCTTGTAGGCTCTAAAGTTTTACATTATTTTATTTTTGAACGCAGTTATTTTTTTGTAAGTTCATTTGTAAGTTCAACTTTCATGATAAAGAGATTGCACTACAGTACTTGTATTCAGTGAATTGAAAAATACTATTTCTTTTATTTTTACGGTGTAATAAAAAATAAATATAAAGTGAGCACTGTACACTTTGTATTCTCTGTTGTAATTGAAATCAATATATTTGAAAATGTGGAAAACATCCACAAATATTGATATAAATAGTATTCTATTATTCTTTAACAGTGTGATTAATCATGATTAATTTTTTTAATTGCTTGACAGCCCTAATTTCAATATTATCAAAATGGAACGTTTTGATTGATCTGAACTGAAACATTTTTTAGATTTTCAGTTTGTGAAAATTTTGGAGACTATTACTTTTTGTCCTTATCCAGGACAGGAAACATTTTAAAATCTTGAAAGTGTTCATGGATGGGAAAACAGTTTCCCTCCTATCTCTAGTGATGAGTTTCTGTGTGTTGTAAAGCAGCTGGAGAGTTCATACCCAGCACCTGGCCCATCTGAATTAATCCATGCTCAGGGTTGAAAACAACAAACTCTGTGTGACAGTTCTGTGTGATGTTGGGCTGAGGGATTTCCCAGGAGATTCTAAAGGTGGTAGGCAGGAAATGGGGGAAAGAGGGTGCATTGAGTCCAGAACTGAGAGACAATTGGGCACAGAGAGTGCTGCTCTTCAGGATCTTGGGGTAGATGTGGTGGCAACCTCAGCTGGGGATTTGTGAGCAGAATTGCCATTTGCAGGTTTGCTGTAATTTTTTTTCCATCCCTGATCCAGGTAAACAAAACTTGTTTATATTTTATGAATAAAAATGGAATATGTGTAAATAGCCCTAAATCTGTGTGATCAATTTACCCTCCAGTGAGAACCTGCAAAGCCTCCAGTGAAAACCATTGCTCTAGAAAGGGATTTCAAAACATGAGCAGGCATGCATTTTTATAGTGGACTGATTGTAAGCAAATAGTAGAGACCCTGTACTGCAGGTTTATCAGCTAGAGAAGAGACTCTCTACATTTATATTGTAAAAATCAAGCCCACCTAATGCACCAAAAATCCTGAGGATACAGTGAAAACAGGTAAATAAATTTGTTTTTAATGGCAAATGTTACATTTATTAACATATCCAATTATTCTATAAATACAGCAAAGGCATGACATTCCTTAAAAAATGCTACAGGTCTTATTGAGTTTGGACAGTAGTGCATTTCAAAATGAGGAATTTAGAGATGGTAACTTCATGGAAATTATAGCAAAGTCTGTTGGCAAAAACTCTACTTTTGTTTGATTTTTTCCCCTCCCCTGCATTCCAGATGTCCATTCTCAACAAGCTTTTCTACACTATCTTTGACAATCTGGAAAGTATTCCACACTGAGCAGGGAGTAGGGCTGAGTGGGAAATTATTTTCCCATCCCTCAAAAATTTTCAAGAGTTCAAACATTTATTTTCTGTCCAAAATGTGACAAAAAGTTGAAATTTCAAAAATTTTCACACACCACAAAAAAAAAAAAAAGAAAAAAAGCAGTTTTTCAGTTGGGGTCAATCAAAACATTTCATTCCAATTTAGAACTTTTCTTCTTCTTAACCTTTTTTAATCTAATTAACCTAAATTTCTAAATGAAAAGTCACTTTGGACCCAAAACTGGAATTTTTCATTTAAATATTGAAATGAAACATTTTGACACTTTCAAACTTATTTTTCTAAAACTCTTTGAATCAGGAGATGTGTCAAAATTGACCAGTTTTAACGAATAGGCATTTTTCAACAAAGCAATGGTTTTTGTTAAAAGATTCCTGACCAGCTCTAGTAGGGAAAGGGTATGCTGGCACTCCTACTCTGACAAATTTCATGATTAGTTGTTTGAATCGCTTTGGCATTTCCTTAAGAGCAATACTGAAGAAAGTTGCAAACTAAACTGCAAGATCAATACCCAAGAAGATGCACAAACATAAAATAATAATTTAATCCATCTGGAATTTGAACTCCTTTCTGAACCACATCAGAACTTTTCACTCGGGCCTGATGTATACTTACAAATTAGATCAACCTAGCTATGTTGCTCATGGCTGTGAAAAATTTTGCATCCTGAATGCTGTAGTTAGGTCGACCTAAACCCTGGGGTACACGCAGGTAGATCAATGGAATACCGGTAATTCTTCCATTGACCTAGCTACCACCTCTCAGAGAGATGGATTAACTACTTTGACAGAAAAAAACCTGCTGTAGATTGTAGGAAGCGTCTGTACTATGGCACTACTGTAGCATGTACAGGGCCTAAGTTATGTGTAGCTACTGCTATATAGCTTTATTGGAAGCCCACTGAAGTAGTTGGAAAGACTTTCATTGCCTTCAGTAGGCTTTGGAGAAAGTCCCTAGTCAGCTCGTGTGTGGCAAGCCGGGATGTGTATCTACAGCGCACTAATCTGTCACACACTAACTGGCCATACAAACCCTACTCAACTTTTAAATTCTTCCATCTGGCAATGCATGCCATTGTAACTCCTATGAGGTTTTGATTACTTTTTGAGGGCAACACCTTTGAACAGATACCCCTGAAGAATACTGGTTACAAAAAGACTCTGCTACCATGCCCTGAAAGTTCCTTAACGTGCTTTGATGTATTGCCCTTTCAAAAAGCAGTAGGTCAAAGCACATGAGGGAACTGTTAGTGCATGGAAGCAGATCCATACAGCAACTTAGTGCGTAGCAGGCTAGTGCATTGTACATTCACACCCTAGCTTCACCATGCACTGCCTCCATGCAGACAAGCACTTGTTTTGCTGCTGTTGTTCTGATTAAATTAAGGTAATTTCAGTTCAGTCAAAAGTCATGAGTGGCTGATTGGATTTTGGGAGACATCAGTCACGTGGCATATCAGGGACAGGCTGTTCCTGACTCCAGTCTCTATGATCAGTTCATTAGATGACACTGCCTCTCATCTTTTGTGTCATGTATCTTTAATATATAACTTTGTACTCCCTTCTCCCAAATGTAACAAGTGCCATCTACTCCTTCTTCAACCTAATCATACATATTTTAGCTCTAACTCTTGCATATCATTCTCCTAATGCTGCGTGGGTAGGCATACAGACACGGTTCAGGTCATAGAGAGTGTTTTAGGAATGTTACAACCAGAGTGTTCACAAATCCAGTTGTTTAGCATGAAGCCTTTTCTCTGGACCTAAATCATAAGTAGGGCTCCATGTCTGTCACGGAGCTTGCAGAACTCAGGGATTCTGTGACTTTCCGTGATCTCCGTGAGTTCTGCAGTGGCCAATGTGGCTGACCCCATAGCTGCCCAAGCCACTGGCTCCAGGGCCAGCTGCTCAGGTGGCCCTGGGGACAGCCACACCAGCCGCTGCTGGAGCAGCGCTGCAGCCAGCCACTCGGGCAGCCCCGCAGCCAGTCGCAATGGTCACTGCTCAGATGGGTTGGGCTGCCAAATCTAGAATAGAGTCCTTAATTTCAGCACATCAATCTGTACTGCTGAAAATCCTATACCAACACAAGATTCAAATATTTCTTATTGGATTTCTCTTATAATCAATCACTCCTCCTCCATTATGAAACAATACAACATGCAACAAAACGGTAAGTTTCCTGTTTTCCCCTCTTTTCAGGACACACTGGACATAGAAGTGTCCACTTTTAAATCAGATTCAGAGGAAAAGAGCCCAAGGATCAGAATCTAATCCCTAAATTCCAAAACAGAAGCTACTTTCTTCAACTAAAAGATCAAAGACAGCATACAAATATTGAATATCATTTACCTTCCATTTAGGAAAAAGCAACCCCATCACTATAACATTCAGGATAGGAAATAGTTGTTCACCATTTTCCCTTGTAATTCTGTATATATGACTCTGTACTGACTCTGCCATTTTAGAAACCAACTTAATGTTATGTTAAATTTTTTTAAAAACGAAATAATCAAATATTCTATCTTCAAAATACATAAGAAGATCCGTACCTTTTCATTAACTTCTTGAAATGAATCTCTCTTTAGTGATTCATAAATTCCAGCAGATGTAACAAAAAGTTACATAAAATGCTTTTTAGAGTAATTATATCTTCAGCTGGAAATTCTGACATTTGTGATCTTTTACTCTTTGATAGCTACTATTAATATCTGCCAACAGACATCATTTGCCAGTTACTCAAAGTTAAATAATTGATAGAAAAAGCTACTTATAATTGCAAGAGTTTTCTCTCTTTTAATTCAATTTAACTGACAAAGTAATGTTTTTTTTCCTGAATTGAATCATTACATTTCCAGTCAACATAGGACCTGATAGTGTTAAAATATGGTCCGCTGGACCTTTTGTCTTCTAATTGGTATTTTGATATTTGTTTATAGTATATATCATTTGTATTAGAGTAGCACCTACAAACTCCATATTACTAGGTGCTGTCCATACACATAGTAGAAGACAGTCCCTACTCTGAAGACCTGACAATCTAAAGAGATGAGACTAAGAGTAGGAGAAAGGAAGTAAAATACTAGTTTTGACAGATGGGGAACTCTGGCACTGTGACCGTAAGAGCCCCCCACTGATAAAGGGTTTACTGCAATGTAACAGCAACTACTATCCACTCTGACAAATTCACTATACCCAACATATTGCTCTCAGGGTATTTATCTATAAAGAATATTTTGCAAGGTGTCAAATGAAAACTTTTGTCATTGTGGTCATCAGAGGTGTTGTGTGAGGTATATATGGAGGTGTTAATTAAAAAGGTGTATGAGTATACTAAAAATATGTTTAAAATCATGTACCAAGCAGGGTTGATAAACCAGTCTTTTCGAGATGAATGAATGATGACTTACTCATCTTTCCTTTCCTAGTTACCTGTTGTACTCAAGTATTATGAAACCAACACAAAGGACACTTAACTTGCCCTTCTGTTGGCATAAAATGCACATGATCAAGAGGATGAGAAAGCAGCCTGGTGTCAGCACACTGGAGCATGAACAACAGGGGAGAAAAACTTTATCTGGGCTATAAGTAGAAGGGGAGAGAATTCCTTTGCTACCCATCACATGGGGGACAAATAGGCCAGCGCTATCTGTATCTCCTGCCATGTGGGTGGGTGACACTGAAAGGTTACTCTAGGTAAGAAATGTATCTTAGGCAAGAATCATAGCCTAAGTTTTAGTCACTTAGAAGCATAGCTTTTTGTTTTATTTGTAATCATTTCTATCCTCCTTATTCTTGCTTAGTATCACTTAAATCTTGGTTCTTTATTAATAAACTTATTCTTGTTTTATTATAAATTCATCTCAATACTGTTATGTTACAGTGAAATGTGCCGCCTCTGCTGAGCCAACAGCCTGGTGTGCATTCTGTCTCTCTGGAGACAATGGACTTGGAAATTTCTGTAAGTGTGCAGTGACAGGAACTAGATACTGCTGAGGAACATTCTTCAAGGGAGCTCAAGAACTGGGGGCTCCGAGAGTTACCTGCAAGGCAAGGACTTGGCAGAGTCCTGAGGCGTTTGTTGGGCTGGCTTACAGACTGGAGTGTCAGGAAGCTGACACAGTTTAGCAGCAGCAAATCTCTCTCTCACTGAGACAGAGGGCTAGCCCAATGACTTACAGTTCTGAACTCCCCAAGAAAGTGTCACAGGCACAGAGAGACGGCGTTGGTAACATCACACAGGAAGTCAGTGGCAGAAGTGGGAAATGAACCAAAATCTCTGATGTGTCCACTCCAGTGCCTTAACCACAAAAATATTATTTCTTTTCCCCTTAAATTCTAAACTAGCAATATCATTGCAGTTGGAGATGGAGATGGTAGAAGCAGAATCAGTGAACAGAATCATAAAAGTTAGAGGTGGAAAAGGCCTATTTTATAGACCTAGATTGTCTCCCTGAAAAGGTAGGATTGATAAGTACAGTGCACTTTCTTGTACTTTGTCCAGCAAAGTTTTAAAAATCCTAAGTGATTGTCAAGTATCAGAGGGGTAGCCGTGTTAGTCTGGATCTGTAAAAAGCAACAGAGAGTCCTGTGGCACCTTTAAGACTAACAGATGTATTGGAGCATAAGCTTTCGTGGGTGAATACCCACTTGGTCAGACACATGTGATTGTGATGTGTTTCTCCCCATTTCCTTGGGAAACTGTTCCACAGCCTAATTCACCTTACTGACAGAAAGTCTTCCTTGAGATCAGCCTAAATTTTCACTTCATCCCCTATATTCTAATTATATTTTCATGTAACACCCTAATAATTCCTGTCCCAACTGTACAGTTAGACTATCATGGTTTGAGATTTAGATTTTAACATTTCTCCTTAGAATATCTTGACAGTGGGTCCAGAATATTTCTCTCCTCTCCTGCTGATCTGTAAAAGATGTCCAGTCATTTCTCCTTTCTTTGCCTCTCTCTCACTGTTCACTGTCAGACTGAAGTTCCTTAGCTTTATCAGTGCTCCTGACAGAGCAGGATCTCTTCTTTCTCCTTTTTATCTCTTCTCCCTACAGTATGAACTGTATCCTTCTATGTTGACTCTTTATAAGAATCATCCCCGTAAATTACCATTATGCCCATTTCATTATAAAATTTCCATCACTTTATATGACTTCTGGATCTTCCTGCTCATGTCCCATATTCCTAGTATTAGAGATTATTTCCTCTTAAACCGCGTATGGTCATTTTAGTATGCTGTGGAATAAGTTTTCCCCTTTCCTACCTGGATTAAAACCCACTCAACAAGACCAGACAGTTTGGAATCTAACAGTTTAGATACTGCATCTAATTAACTTGAGCCTATCTAATATAAACAGTCTGCCATCACAAAAAACATTCTGATGCGCTGTACATTCTAAACCCTCCTTTCTACACCACTAGCTCATTAATTGGTTAGTATCCATTACCAATCTTCTCCCTTCTTCTCTTGGTAATGGAAGGATCTCTGAGAAGATGACCTCTTAAATTATCTTCCTTTAATTTATCTTCCCTTGTCACTGAAGTGATTTGTGGTTAGATCAAATATCCTCTCAGCTGTGTCATCTGTTTCCACATGGATGATAATCAATGGGAAATCATCAGTCCATTCTCACTTATCAGCACAGTATAGAACTCAAGTTCAGAGCTTTAGTTCAGAGAGCAGCTTTCAGATCAAGGATTCAAAGCAATCTGGACATTTTGAGTGAAATCCTAACTCCACTGAAGTAAATAGGAGTGTTGCCATTGATTTCAATGGGATCAGGTTTTCATGTTTTGTTTTGTTTTTTACTATTAGCTATTAAAGATTATTCTGTTTTAAACAGACATTAAATTGATTAAAATATTAACTATTTTGCCCAGTGTGTATCAGCACATTTGGATGTTTGTCTATGGCATAATGTGAGAATTCACACATAAGATGAAGTAAAGGTGTTGAGCTAAATTTGCAACAGACAGAAAATTCAGAGTAGAGGGTAACTCTCTGTCCTCTATTGAAAAGTATTACTGCATATATGGCACATTGTCATCAAGTGCTGGGAAACATTTTCTGGTAGAAGACCAGGTGAATGGAATGTCAAGCTGTAGGTAATTCTGAATTTCTTGTATTGTATAGGTTTAGACCAGATTCTTACTAATGGATATTTAATGTTGTGGTGGATGGATGTGGTTTGGGGACGTACATGATTTTTTTTTCTTGTTTTTAAAGAAGAGGAAAATAGAGTACTCTCCTGAAAAGATAAAGAGTTCAGGCAAATTTTAAAACTCCTACAATACTATTGATTCAAACACATTTTAAAGGACGCTTCAAAGCTGTTAAAATTAATCTGTAAATTATTGTGAACTTTGAGACTGAATATCATGCCTACTATAGTTGCCTACATTTAACTCTCTTCCTTGGACACTGTGACCAAGATGGGCACCTGTCTACAGTAGCTCTTCTGCAACTGAGGTTGTTGTCTGAATAATAATGTATAGCAGTAGGGATATACTACAGACCACCTGACCAAGATGGTGACAGCGATTCTGAAATGCTCAGGGAGATGAAAGAAGCTACAAAAACAGAAAACCCAGTAATAATGGGGGATTTCCACTATCTTCATATTGACTCAGTATTTGTTACTTCAGGATGAGATGCACAGATAAAATTTCTAGACACCATTACTGACTGCTTCTTGGAGCAGCTAGTCCTGGAACCCACAAGGGAAGAGGCAGTTCTTGATTTAGTCCTAAAGTGGCACAAAAGATCTTGTCCAAGAGATGTGTACAGCTGAATTGCTCAATAATAGCGACCATAATGTATTTAAATTTAATATCCTTGTAGGGGAAATATGAAAGAAACCCCCCATAGTAGCATTTAACTTCAGAAAGGGGAAATACACAAAAATGAGGAGGCTAGTTAAATGGAAACTAAAAGGAACATTCATAAGAGTGAAATGCCTGCAAGCTTCATGGAACTGTTTTAAAAACACCATAACAGAGACTCAAAGTAAATGTATAGCCCAAATAAAAACAACAGGAAGAAGATCAACAAATGCCACCATAGTTAAACAGTAAAAGAGGTGGTTAGAAACAAAAAGACATCCTTTAAAGATTGGAAGTCAAGCCCTAGAGAGGAAAATAGAAAGGAACATAAACTCTGGCAAATCAAGCGTAGAAGCATAATTAGGTAGACCAAAAA
The DNA here is from genome assembly GCA_003942145.1 of Platysternon megacephalum. Classification (NCBI taxonomy): domain Eukaryota; kingdom Metazoa; phylum Chordata; order Testudines; family Platysternidae; genus Platysternon; species Platysternon megacephalum. The sequence continues at coordinate 3,886,423 of QXTE01000046.1, forward strand.
GAATTTGAAGAGGAACTAGCAAAAAACACATAAACTAACAGCAAACTTTTTTTAAGTACATCAGAAGCCTACCAAACAATCAGTATGTCCACTCGACGATCAAGATTATAAAGGAGCACTCAAGGAAGATAAGGCCATTGTGGAAAAGCTAAATGAATTATTTGCATCAGGCTTCACTGCAGAGGATGTGAGAGAGTCTCACACTTGAGCCATTCTTTTTATGAGACATATCTGAGGAACTGTCCCAGACTGAGGTGTCAGTAGAGGAGGTTTTGGAACAAATTGATAAATTAAACAGTAATAAGTCACAGGACCAGATGGTATTCACCCAAGAGTTCTGAAGGACCTCAAATATGAAATTGCAAAACTAATAACTGTTGTATGTATCCTATCGCTTAAATCAGCCTCTGCACCAGATGATTGGTAGTTAGCAAATGTGATGCCCATGTTTGAAAAAGGCTCCAGAGGCAATCCTGGCAATTTACAGGCTAGTAAGCCGAACTTCCATACCAGGCAAACTGGCCGACACTATAGTAGAGAACAGAATGATCAAACACGTACATGCTATGTTGGGGAAGAGTCAACACAGCTTTTGTAAAGGGGAAATCCTGCCTCACCAATCTACTAGAGTCTTGGGGATTAGAGGGAAGATCCTCCCATGGATCAGTAACTGGTTAAAAGATAAGAAACAGGGTAAGAGTAAATGGTCAGTTTTCACAGTCAAAGAGAGATAAATGGCAGAGTCCCCCAAGGATCTGTACTGGGACCTGTGCTGTTCAACATTATCATAAATGATCTAGAAAATGGGGTAAACTGTGAGCTGGCAAAGTTTGCCAACAATACACAAATACTCAAAATAGTTCAGTCCAAAGCTGACTGTGAAGAGTTACAAAGGGATCTCTCAAAACTGGGTGACCGTGCAACAAAATGGCAGATGAAATTCAATGTTGATAAATGCAAAATAATGCACATTGGGAAACATAATCCCAACTATGTATAAAAAGATGGGATCTAAATTAGCTGTTACCACTCAAGAGTCATTGTGGAGAGTTCTCTGAAAACATCTGTTAAACATGCAGCAGCAGTCGAAAAAGCTAACCATGTATTAGGAACCATTAGGAAAGGGATAGATAACAAGACAGAAAATATCATTATGCCACTATGTAAATACATGTATGCACACACCTGGAATACTGCATGCAGTTTTGTTCATCCCATCTCAAAAATATATATTAGAATTAGGAAAAGTACACAGAAGGGCAACAAAAATGATTGGGGGTATGCAACAGCTTCTATATTAGGAGAGATTAAAAAGACTGGGACTGTTCATCTTAGAAAAGAGATGGCTAAGGGCAAATATGATAGAGATCTAAAAATTCATGAATGGTGTGGAGAAAGTGAATACAGAATTGTTATTTATCCCTTCACATAACACAAGAACCCAGGGCGGGTCTCCCAATTAAATTAATAGGTCTCATGTTTAAAACAAGCAAAAGGAAATACTTCTTCACACAACATGCAATCAACCTGTGGCACTGGTTGCCAGGGGATGTTGTGAAAGCCAAAAGTAAAGCTGGATTCAAAAAAGAATTAGATAAGTTCATGGAGGATAGGTCCATCAATGGCTGTTATGCAGGATGGTCAGAGACACAACCCCATGCTTTGGGTATCCCTTAACCTCTGACTGCCAGAAGCTGGGATTGAACAACGGGGCATGGATCATTCAATAAATGCCCTGTTCTGTTCATTCACTCCGAAGCATCTGGTGCTAGCCACTGTCGTAAGACAAGATAATGGGTACATGGACTATTGGTCTGCCCCAGTATGACCATTCTTATGTTCTTATGGTTTATTTGCCAAATGCCTAGCTCATCATTTGTCAGCAAGGAAACATTACAAGTAAAACTGTGTTGCTTATTTCAAGCATTTGGGAAATGTTTTGAAAGAGACTAGGGCAGAGGCCTCATGAATAGTTTTTGGAAGGTTGTTCCAAGTGTAAGAGTCAGTTTAAAGAAGATGTGGAGACACTGGAGAGATGAAGATGAATGAAGTATTGAATACAGTTCAGTGAAGGGCCTTTTCAAACAATCCATGCTTAACTAAAATATGCAGCATAAAGGGGAGCCAGTGCTATTGCTGCTGTATGTCAAAAGCCCTGGACTGCTAATAACTAATGGAGTTCTCCTTTAGCTCAAGTGGCCTGTGCTTTTAGAGGGGGGAGGTTGGCATTCTATTCCCTCCTGACAACTTGAGGTGGTAGATGGGCATGGATATTTCAATATTTTTATTACACCTTCCCATTAAACTGTCATGAAAATATTTAGGGACTGCATCTATTTGCCAATGGTTAGTAATAGTTTCTTTAACCTAATGTGCTGTACAATATGTGATGTATCTACTAAATTACCCATTTAGAAACCACATTAAAAGAACATTAAGGTTTCAAAGACAAGCACTCAAAAGTTAGGATATGCATCTTTAATTTGCCTCCCTTGTGCATATGCATTGTGGTATAGTCTTTAATTACATAATCAGATATTATTTTTCCACAGAATATCTACCTTATTCATGGATATAGATCCAAATGCTCCTATTTATGCTGGAAGGGCATATAAATAAAGTACTACTAGCAAGATTGTTGGGATCAATGGATTAATTAGATGCTATGTAATGCATCCTTTTGCTAGCACAAAACCTCAATTCTTATGGTCCTGTGTCATGATTTAAAGCTAAACTTCCTACTACAACAGAAGGTATACTTGTGTGTGGTTATTAACTTAAACATGCAGGAAAATTGCAAGTAAATTGCAAATCTGGCTTCACTTTTGTACCGTCTTTTTAAATCATGAATATGTAAAGTGGATTCTAACCCAAACACTTCTAACCCAAGCTTACTTACAAAGCGGTAAGTTTTGTCATAGGTTATCCCCCGCCCAAACAGAAACAAAGACAAAAGCGATTGCAAGAGGAAAAATAAAAGGGTATAGAAAATACATTTTTTTAGGGTAGCTGTGTGCTGCTTGCTGCCAATGTCAGGCCAAAGATCTGGCTCCATTCTCAAAAAGGCCAAGTATCCCAGATTTCTCTGATGTCACGCTGGATCAGGAGACAAGGCTCCATCCTCCTTGGTGCTTGGATGGGATGGTCTTCTACTTTCTCGAGGTTCAGCAGAAACAGCACTGTGAGAGCAGGAGAGGATCATCTAGGATATATCATTAGGCCCAAGCAATGTTGTGGCCTGAGGTTCAATAGACTTTATGCACATTGGACCAGTAATTTGAAGCAAAAAAATAAAGGATAGTTCTTGATTTCATACTTTTTCAGTCTATGGAAAACCACATACATTATTATTCCAGTCCTCTTTCCAACTTTGTGCTAAAATCCCCTTAGCAATTTTATCTCAAAATCAATGCAACCTTGACATAGTTGAAAGTCCACTTCTGAAACCAAGGTTTCAGTTTGCATCACGTCAGTCCTCCCCTTACTTTAGTTAAGGATGATGGCTTTTCCAGGTCATAGTTCATTAGTTAGGCCTTTATAGCCACTTTTACAGTCTCTTCCACAGGTTGGCCATTCTGTCTGTTCCATTGTCACAACAGCCACTCTGCTCTCATGTCAACACAACAAAGTTCCCATCTTCTAGCCTGTGAAGCTACAGTTACATTGGTGATTGGACACAGGTCATGCATGTGGTTGTGCCAGAACCCTCTACCATCGACATCCAAACCCCAGCAAGGCAAGTACTGGGCAAGAATAATAGCATGCTTGAGGGTGTGGATATGAGCAAATCTTGGGCTGTGGCACAGCCTTGTGCCCAGGCCCGTTTGTCCTGTGGACAGGGTAAGGGGCGTGTACCAGGTCCCAAGTTTAATAGTCCTTCAGCCCCTTTCCCACAATGCACTGACCCTTTCCTACCTGACCTGTATCCAAATCTATAACAGTCCCTCTGTCCCCATTCTCACCAGTAGTAGCAAGCTGTGCTGACCACTTCAGAACAGTTTTCCACTACACTCCTTTTCACCTGTACACATGGACATGGAACCTGCTCTGAGAGACGCCACCTGGTCATCCGAGCACACCTGCGTGCTCATCAATGTGTGGCCAGAGTTTGCTGTCCTCCATGACTTATCCCACAGGACGAGGAACAGCCATCTCTACTGGGAAGTTTTGGAGAGGTTGGCGCAGGCAGGCATTCACCAGATTCCAGCCCAGTACCGGGAAATGGATAAAGCACTTCAGGCTCTGGTACCAGAAAGCAAAAGACTCCAGTAGTCACAACCCCCACCTCAAGTCTGCCGGCCTCATGGTCTGACAGGATGCCGATGAGGGCCAGGACAAGGAGGCAGCAGGGACTGTGGAGGAGGAGGACCTGGAAGACCTGGAGGAAGAGGAGCACATTATCCTGCACTTCTACCCAGAGAAGCTGGCTCAGCAAGCCCCTCCTAACAAGCCAGAGAAGGACCCCGAGACTCAGCAGGATCCAGAGCCTGAGGCTGGTAAGTTAAACCCCCACCCTCCCCACCAACATCCTCTCCCTCTTTCTCTGGGGCTGCATGCAGGACTGGAAGGCCAACCACATCCTCTCCCCCCCCCCTCCGCCCCCAATGGTCCCTCAACCAAGACACAACTATAATTCAACATTTACTGAATTACCATGAACCACTATAAAGCTTTAGTCAGAAGCTGTAGAACAGGTTATCAGACCACTATCATACTGACCCATGGTCTGTTAATTTGTTGGCCAACAGGCTGACAGTGAGGGAGGGGATGGAAATGTGCAGTTGGGGAACAGGACATTTGTACATGACAAAGTTACGGGGTGGGTTTAGTATCAGGGCTGGTTACATACGGGAAGGAGAAGGGGAAACTTTGCTTCTCTGAGGAATGCAATGGGGCTCTCTGTCACAGTACAAGTGTTTTGAAGTATTCCTGGTCCCTGGTGTCCAGGGTCTCCCCACTTGGAGCCATGCCGTACAATCTGGGAGAAAGGAGGGGACAGTATCCTGCCCCAACAGCTGTGCAAATACAATACCATGTCCCTTTGCAGTGGGGAGGTGAGTGGCTTGCAGTCCTGATCGGAAAGTTCATGGAACAAAGTACAGTTGCTGTGTGACTCTTTCCCCATTCCTTTCTCCGTTCTTCGCTGGACAAAGGGGATGAATTTTCTGACATTGCAGGAGCTGGCTTGGGGATGGGTAGGCATTTGCAGTGGTTCTCTTCTCCCCGCTCCATGCAGTCTCCATCTGCTAACCTAGAATATAGTCTATTTCCATTCAGATTGCCTCCCAGTCCTGTAAGCACATGTCCACAAATTAATAGTGCAGCAGAAACTTCAGCTTAAGGTTCAACGGCAGAACAAATGTACTTGGTCCACCTTCACAGTTCACCTAACCCCTTGATTCAGTTATATGTACAGGGGTAACAAGCAGCACAAACATCTCTCTGGCATAGACTGCCAGATCCCCAGCTTAGTTTGAAGTTTCATTCCCATTTTGCCAGGTTGTTGATGTCAGGGTAGGTTTTCATTAGCCAGAGTAGGAGCGAGTATGCGGGGTCCCACAGAATAACTCTGGGCACACAAACACCATACAGAACCATGTCATTTCTGGGGAATAAAATCCCTTCCTCACACTTCAAGTACAATCCTGATCTCCCCAACACATTCCTGTGTGTCCAACATTAGTGTTCATGAACCTGCCTTTGTGATCCATTAAGCCTTGAAGAATAAGTGAATGATAGCCTTTTTTATTGACCTACTTGCATCTTTTGGTGGGCATAGTATGGGGATATGGGTGCCATTGATGACCTCTGAGTAGTTCAGAAACCCCATTCTCTGGAACCCAGCTATAATTGCCGGAAGTTTGGCAATGGCAACCACCTGTGGGTAGAGGAGTGTTGATAACTTTGCAAACCTGCACTGCCACGAGCCTGACAGTGGTCTTCCCCACTCTGAAGTGGCTTGTGACTGATGGGTAGCTGTCCAGGATTGCAACTTCCAAAGGGCAATAGCCATCCACTTCTGCACCAATATAGGACTTTGGAACCAAGTGTTCTGCTACTGTAGGGTGGAGGCCAGCTCCTCAAAGAGCTCCATGAACATCTGTTTCCTCATTCTGAATTTCTGCAGCCACTGGTCATCTTCCCAAGTTTCCAATATGATGTGATCCCACCACACCGGACACCCTCCACACCGCACTATGCACCACTTCTGCTCCAGGAGTGGTTGTCCACCCATGGATATACTGTCACAACACCAGCAGTCTCCTGCATGCCTGTGACATGGGACAACAGTGGGTCAGTCACTGCCCTGGTCACCTGTCTTTGGCTTATGAGATGGGTGAATGGACTTGGTCCTAAGATTCTTGCTGGTTGCATGCTGCAGTGCACACGCATGGCTCGTGCAAGAAGGAGCAGTAGCAGAAACACATCATTAGGCACTTGCTCTATGTCTTCCACCAAGTTGCAAAGAGGGGTGAGCAGGAACTGCCATCAACAAATATGTGAAGATGGCGGACAGTACCAACAACAAACTGCCAGGCAAATCCTAGAGTGTCTCCTGTGATGCACAGAACCCTGGGATACTGCCCCTGAAATCCTAATGCCAAACAACACTAATACCAAAAAGCAGCAGTGTGGATGTGTGAATACACATGTATACAGTTTGTATCCATGTCCACCACAACATATGTGCACCCTCAGCGTGGGCATGGGGGTACATGTGAGAGCATATCCATGGGTAAGTACCCAACTATGTGTGCCACTGTAGACGTAGCCTAAATGTCACAAACAGAAGAACTGCAAACTCAAAGACAATCAGGTCTGAAATAGGATAGTTCAAAGGAGTGCAGGGCTAGAAAGCAGCACAAACCTTCCAAAAAGTTTTGGCCATTTATTTATTAAATTTATTTCTTCACATTAAAGGGTAAAAATCAGTTTACATCATTTATTTGCTACTGCTGCTGCCCATCAATGGTTTCAGTTTGCTGAGAGGGAAGTCATTCTTCTTGGTTGACAGCTCAAGAGAGCATAGTTTTGTTTTGGAGTACAGTGTAGAAAAAGATGATTAAGAAGCTGATAGATATAGCAAAATGTTCTAAACTGAAGAAGTTGGCACTTGATATATTTACATTTCTCCCTAGAAATTTGCTACTGTCAGGCTTTAGAGCACAGTATTAATCTTATACAAGGGTTCAGGCTGTTCTTGCAAGTGTCATTAGTGCAGTGCAAAATCAGCTGATTCAAGGAGGAATTGAAGTGAGAGCCTATTTAAGTACCTGAGGACATGTTGGAGTACAGGATAGTCAACTTTATCGCAGTTGAGAAGGTAGAGATGAAGTGGAAGTTGCTAATGATGACCTCACAGGATCATCTGCAAATTAATCTTATTTGCAACAACTTTCAATATGTCATCCAAATCTGCTAATGGGGAGAGGTTGAAAGTGAAACAACTTTTGCCTAAACAATATTTTGCAGTTTTGTTTAACCCAACCTCGCAGAGTAACCAGTGTAATTTTTTGTCATCTTAGTACTGGAGGAGTTCTTCATATGTCCCATTGTTAACTAGGAATACTTGGTGTACCAGGCCCAGAGGCCTCCTGCTGGAGGCCTGAGGGTCTTACAAAACCTAGTCCTAGAAAAGAGCAGTAGAGAGGTCCTCCAAGTGGCCTAGCGTGGCTCCAGGGAAGCAGCCAATCAGGGCCCAGGAAGGCCATATATAAAGAGCTGCAGAACAGAGTCAGTTCTTTGTTGGAGCCAGAGGAATGCAGATGGTGGTCCTGGCTGGCCAAAGGGAACTGCAGAACCATGGACAGATGGGTTCCTGAGAGGGACCAGGGGAGCAAGAGGGAGCTCTTGGCTGGCTGCTGGGACTTGCTGTATGCCCGGGCCTACGAATTGAGCAGAACGTGCCATGATAGGGACCCAGACCCTGGAAGAGGGAGGAAGATGGCTCTTCCTGGTGGAGAACCTGAGGCAGAAGAGGGATATCCTGCAGGCGCAGCTGCGTGGGAAGCAGGGAAGGTAAGTTGTCTTCTCCCCCCCCTCCCCCCCCCCACTATCTGTGGTTGCTGTTAAGGGGGAGAGTGTGTGATGGGGTGTTTGCCCCATACTGGCAGAAAAGGGGTAAAAAGAAGCCCTAGGGAGGCTGTGTGGGAGGCAGCCAATTACAGAAGGGCTTACAGGAGCAGCCAATCAGGGCTGGGCTGGCCCATATAAGAAGGGCTGCAAAACAGACCAGAGTCAGTCACTCCCTGGAGCTTGAGAAGGGAGGAGGACTGGCTCCCTTGCAGGTGGAGGGTAGCAAGCACCCTGGGCAGAGCAATACTGCAGGCAGAGACCTAGAGAGCTAAAGGCAGCTCCTGGCAGGATGCAGGGATCGGCAGACTGAGGCCCTGATGCAAGGGCAAAGAGGATGCCAGAGCCATGTGGGAAGTGGCTAGACAGTAGACTGCAGGTCTCCCTGGAAGGGGGCGGGGGAAACATTGAGTGTGGCACAGCCAGAGGGCAGTGTCACTGAAGAGGACGCTGTGGTCCTGGGAATGACGTGGGTCCAGGACCAGAGGTAACAGCGGGCGAGGCACCACCAGAAGAGAGCACAATGCTAATTCCCAGGACAGCCAGCAGGAGGCACTGCAGTGGTGAGTCACACCCCATCACACCTACTCAACATTTTTGTTTGTTTGTTTTGCTTTTTGTCTATACGTATATTGTAGGCCTTTGGGGGCAGGGTCTTGGTCTTATATATATATGTGCTGTAAATTGTATTCTATTATAGGCAGGGCTACTAGCATGACATGTTAAGGTTGCTCATTATAAGACTGTCAGCTGCTCTGGGCCAGGGTGGGGCTGGGAACTGAAACTGAGAGCAGGGAGTCTGTCTCTCCTGTACTTTCAGTGACCCCACACACACACCCCTTCTCTGGTACCCAAGCAGTGTGGGTCTGATGCAAAGGGGACAAAGTCCAGACTGAGGAGAAGGGAAAGGAGTAGATTGGGACAAGGAGTCGGAGACTGGGACCATAGATACTGAGAGCAGGGCCAGCTCTAGGGTTTTTGCTGCCCCAAGCAAAAAATTTGCTGCCCCAAGCTCCGAGAGTGCAACTGCCCAAGCAAAAAAAGAAAAAAGGTGGCTGGAATACCGCCCCTGGAATTGTGCCACCCCAAGCATGTGCTTGCTTTGCTGGTGCCTAGTGCTGATCCTGACTGAGAGAAACTGGGACTGGCTGGGCAAAGAGACTGGAACTGGTCAGGAGTAGCGAAGAGACAGGACCTGGACAGTGACAGGTTGGAGGGAATTGAGCAGAAGTCAGGCTTGGGGAGAATGAGCAGAAGAGTCTGTTCTCACTGCAGAACACTCCCCTCCAGAGCCTAGAATTGATCTCAAGGTTCTTGCCTTGATCACCCTTCCTCCGCTGTCAGCAAAATCTGTAAAATTTACTGACAAAGTGTGTGTCTCATCCCCATGTAGTTCAGGTCCACACAGTAGGATGACAACGTACTGCTGCTATTAGTTACTCCATTAGCTCAAGTGGCAGAGATCTGTGTGGTGGATCAAAAGGTTCCAACCCTGCTGATGATCCATGTGGGTATCAATATAATGGGATTTCAGTTTTTTTCAGTTTGCTTTTTTTTTAAATCTAAGGGATTATTTAGATACACACACACACACACACACACACAACCCTGTGTTAAAAGAAAATCATTATGGTTGCAAAGTCAAGCACTCAAAAGTTAGGAAATGCCAGAATTAATGTTGCCTGTGGAACCTCAATATGCCCCCCTTGTGAATATGCATTATGATACAATCTTTAGTTTACAGTTAGACAGGCAAGAGGGCAGATGTTTGGGGAGTGAAAATCAATGGTGAAAATCTAACTGAAAGGAGCCAAAGGAGGAGAAGAATGTATGTTGTTGCATAGGACCAGGCTTAAGTGGTATTTATATAAAAAAAAAAGTGGTGAGGGGAATTTTAACTGTGTGAGGAAACCAGGGGAGCACCTCCATTAGTAATTCTGTCACACTCCCACATTGAGGGGATAAAGCAGATGGCACTATAAAAATACAGACCGTGAATTAATCTATTTTATAGAGATGGGTGATTTATTTTTATTTTTTTTGGCAGTTTGTTCACTGAAAAATGCAGTTGAGTCCACCAAACCTGTTTGTGAATTTTGGTTAAATCTGGCAAATAGTTTCACCTGGAAAAAAATGGGGAAACACAAAAATTGAAACATTTTGTCTCAACATTTTCAAAATGAAAATTAGTGGGGGGGTTTAAATGTAACTAAAAATAAAAACCCCACACACAAGGGTAAAAGTAACCCACCCAAAAATTAAACAGATGTTTCTCACTGAAATGAAAAATGGATAATTTTTGGTTTTGGGGGTGAACTGAAACACCTTTTTTTTTTTTTTTTTTTTCTTCTTCAGATTTTTCAGTTTGGCCACCAAACCAAAAAGTCAATTATTCATTCAGCTCTAGTCTTTTGTTTCTGTTTACATTGTAAATTTGGTGGCTGCTTCTTCCTCTGTTATATATAGGGTTCGGCACACTTTTGATTAATATTTGTCATTATGTTTATTTCCTTACTTTAAAAAAAAAACTCTAACAGCTTGGTCTCCTCAACAATAAAACTCTTCAGACCAATGGTAGTTAGTTTAAAATAAATGTTCTTAGATTAGCTAATTCCCTCAAAACATTTGAAATCTTTTGAATCCCCTCTTTCACTGCTGTTATTGATTATTCTCATTATTTTTCATATGCACAGGAAGTTTGAGTATATTCAAATATCAGGGTTTTTTTTAAAAGGATCATTGTCAGCTATATTCACCATGAATTGCCTGACAATCTTTTTCACAGTGGTAAAAGCTTAAACTATAATGACTTAGGGTTGAATAGTTCCCCGTGCAGATGTTTTCCTCACTTAGACCGAAAACCCAGGGCCTGATTCTCCATTCCTCTGCACTTTGTGTCATTTATATACCAGTGCAAAGTGTGAGTAAAATACTACTACATCAGACTAGCATTTTACACCCAGTTTGTTCTATTTCAGACAGGTGTACATGGCTAAACAGGATGCAGGGCAGTGGAAAATCAGTGATTCTTCCTAATTGTTCAGAAATGGGGCATTCCCTTCCCTGTAACAGAATAAGCAGCTCTCCTATGCAGAAAGACAAACATGTTAACATAATGCTGATTAATCCCAGAATAGCATTACACGGTTCAGTCTCTGGGGAGGGTGTACAAATCCTGCAGAAATGCTCTTCTGGCCTCACCCTTCCCCACTCATGGAATCCCAACCCCACCGTATACCCATGAAGAAGAAACCTTGGGAATGGAGGCAACAAGAGATGATGCCATAGAGCCAGCATTCTCTCCCATCCCTGCTTTACATGTCCAGTCTAGCTACCATCCTGGTTCAGAGATAGGGGCAACGACAGAGCTCTTGATTACTTCTTTTCAATGGGAGAAAAAGATTTGTAACTCCTGGAAGAAGAAGAAATGAAGAATTTAAAGAACTGGCCACTTGTTCAACATGAGTGCTTGCTGGGAACCCAAGAACATTCACTGAAGAGTTTATTTTCAAAATAAAACCAGATTGAAATTACTTCTGAGGGTACATCTACACTGGAATAAGACCTGCAGCTGGCCCAGGTCAGCTGACTTGACAGGACTCAGACTGCAGGGCTAAATATTTGCTGTGTAGACTTTGGGCTCAGGCTGGAGCCCAGGCTCTGGGACCCTCCCCCTCATGGGCGCTCAAGGCTCAGGCACCAGCCCAAGCTTGAATATCTACATAGCAAGTTTACAGCCCAAGCCTGAGTTAGCTGACCCAGGCCAGCCGCAGGTGTTTAATTGCTGTGTGAGTGTAGGAAGTCTGCCAGTACAGATGCAGCACATTAATCCTCTATTGTTTTTCACTGGATCTTTCAATATACATTCTAAAAAATGTTCAGTCATAGAACTAATAATTGAATGTCATTACCTAAAGCTATTACAGAGCTAAAATATTGTATTGAACCACATAAATAAGTATAGATATTAGCAAGAATACTGTTATTCACTACAAGCTGTATTAATCAAATTAACTAAAACAATCAATTATCTAGCATGGAATTACATATTCCCTGATTCTAGTTAGAAATAATTAGGTAAATTGGCTTCATTTTATAGACACTGTTCCCAGGAAATAGAATGGAAATATTTCATTTTGATTGGCTTTAATAATTTTGTGTTGTCATGAGTTAAGAGAATTGAGATGTGGTGATTCTTAAATCTTATGTATCATATAATTTTAAGACTCTGAGAATTGTAATTAATATGAGAAGCTTTTTAAAAATATCATTTCTCTCCAGTAGTTTTTTATGCCTTTTTTTCTTTATATATTTTTAATAAAAGTTGAAAAAATGTTTTCTTTTAAAGTCTTGATAGCAGTATTCTGGAACTAGACCTTTATAACTGAATCTTGAACCTACAAGAACTTCTATGGCAGTATTGTGATACATTCTTAATTTAGAGGGGAGGAACTCCTTTTCTTTACAAATGTATTTTGCAAAGTGTTGCAAGGAACTCGTGTTAATTTTTTTCCCCCTCCATATAAATACTCATGTTTAACAAAACTATTTAAAGTTTGTCTCCAATGTATAAATGTACTTGCTTCTATGACTTTATGAAGTTGGGGGAGTTGCCATTTTACTCCATACTGCCACTTTCAAAGAACTATGACAAATATTACATAAGAACATAACGTAAGAATGCCCGTACTGGGTCAGACCAAAGGTCCATCCAGCCCAGTATCCTGTGTACCGACAGTGGCCAATGCCAGGTGCCCCAGAGGGAGTGAACCCAACAGGCAATGATCAAGTGATCTCTCTCCTGCCATCCATCTCCATTCAGCATCCATTACAATGCACTCCCTAATAACAATAGGGTGACCAGATAGCAAGTGTGAGGAATCAGGACAGGGGGTGGGAGGGTAATAGGAGCCCAAATTTAAAAAAAAAGCCCCAAATATCGGGACTATTCCTATAAAATCAGGACATCTGGTCACCCTAAATAACACAGTAACCTGTTTTTATTTGGTCAGTGAAGGCTTGTCTACAGTGCGTTAGCCCACACTAGAGTTATAAATTCTAGTATGCATTAGCGTGTGGTACACTAACTGGCCCGTCTGGACCCTGCTGGCACTCAGTGTTCCCTATGGCATATTACTGTAGTACTGATTGAAATGGGACTACATTAACACATCTTGGGAACTTGTAAGGGCATGCCAGCAGGATCCATCTAGGACAGTTAGTGTGCAAAATGCTAGTGTGCTAGAATTCATACCCCTCTATTGCGGACTAACGCGCTGTGTAGACTAGCCTATAGATAAGTGACTACTCTTCCAAGTCACAGCTAAGATGCAAGACTCTTTATTGCGTATATAATAATGTTACAAATGAAATTTAAAAACCCAGTGCCCTTGATTCCATTTATGATGTAAGTTGTCTCAGAAATAACATGTATGCAGCATACTTGTAGCTGTGTTTGGTCCCAGGATATTAGCGAGACAAGGTGGGGGAGATAATATCTTTTATCAGACCAACTGCTGTTGGTGAGAGAGACCAGATTTTGAGAGAACTTGTATGGCTCAAAAGCTGGTCTTTCTCCAACAGAAGTTGGTCCAATAAAGTATATTACCTCACCCACTTTGTCTCTCAAATAACAACATTTGCAGAAATATTCTTTCTAGAATCCACTTATTTATCTCTGTTTTGTATGGTGTGCAAATACTAGGTATATATCACTGACTTCTGTTCTTGGTTCTACCACTGAGTTGGATGCCCTGGAGCAAGTCATTAGAAGCTTGGTGCCTCCATTTCCTCAGCTATAAAATGGGCATAATTCTGATGCACCTTATGAGACTTAATTTATTAATGATTCTAAGGACTAGTCGAGATCTACTCTGCTTTGAAATGGGAATAGGTTACTGTGCATTATGGAACTTAGTGCACATTAGCAAGGTCTGCATGTACAGGTAATGCATGACACACTAGTGCGCTGCAGATTTACACTCCAGCTTTCCATTCACTAACTGTTCATCTAGACAAGCCCTAAGATGCTTCAAGACCTTCAGCTGGAAGGTACTACAAAGCTGCAGAGTGTTTTACAGTGCCATTCTAGAACAAGAACAGAATAAATGCACCCACTGTACCCAAAAGCTCTAGTATCTAGATCAATAGTTCAATAAAGGCCCTTACTCAGGAAAAACACCCTTTGACCTTAATGACCATTTTGCCTGAATAAGCACTGCACCATTTTGCCTGAATAAGTACTGCAGTATCTGGCCCCAAATAGACGTGCTTTCTAATTAAGAGTCCTACTCCAAAGTCTGCTGCAAGGTCGCGAAGATATGAAGTAACCAGGCAACACTAGGTGAGCAGGATCAAGCCCAGTTGTGTAGCCAATTTCCTGTTCCTCCTTCTGGGTTAAGTAGGGGGAGTGGGCCAATCAGGAGTTCCAGAGTTTCCACCAGTTAGGGCATAAGGGTGGCACCTTTTATCCAAGCTGGCCTTCAAGGAGTCCCAGTTCTAGCTGATGCCAGTAAGCTCTCTGGTGGACAATTGGAGCGTGATGGTCCCCCTAGGAACCATGCAGACCTGTGCTTGAGACCCATAGGTAATGCAGCCTATAGGGTGCTGAAGTTCATGTAGTAAAAGTTCCCTAAACCCCTATGTTTCTGCCTTTGAGCATATAACACCTCCGTCTCACTGGAGGCATCTAGCACCTATCTCCTGCCTAAGCCCCAGGGCAATTTACAAATGAGGGAAGACAGGTGTTCAGTTAGCTAAGCTGTGTACAGGGCCTGATTTGGCAGGCATGCTCAGAGGCCACCTACCCAGTCAGGTCCTTCAGATCACTTCACCTAAAACAGATGGGCAGGAGAGGAGATGGACCTCCCTTATAAGCTTTAGCCCAGTGGTTAGGGTGCTTACCCCCACCCCAATTAAAATCCACCCTCTTCCTGAGAGGGAGAAGGTATTGGACCAGGAATCTACCACTTCTTAAGTGTGTGCCCTAACCACTAGGCTATATAATCATTCTAGCACTTTTGCTGACTCACTTCATATTACAAAAATATTTATTTAATGTGGAACAACTTCAAAAGGAGAGAGTGAAGGAGCCCCACATCAGAATATCCCAGTAGATAGGGCTCTCAACCTGAGAGGGGACAGATCCCAGTTCAAATCCCTTTTCCCTCCCTTCGGAGTAGGGAGTTGAACAGGGGTCTTTCACATCCTAGTTGAGTACCCTGACCACAAGGCTAAAAGTTATGAGGGAGGACTCCCACTCCCCCTGTCTTGTTTGGCCTCACATGTAACTTAGGCAGCTGAACACCTATCTTTCCCCAGTTCGTGGACTGCAAGCAGAGACAGGCAGTTGGTATCTCCCATTCGCTGGCTTAGGTGGCTCTCCGCCCAGTGTGTTGATTTTGTGGCTTTCATTCTAAGGCAACAACTTCTCTCCATTCATTATATAGGAGCCTAGTGGATTGCAGTGTCATTCCTGTGAGTTGCTAGGCACCTATGTCCCTTTGTGCATCTGGCTTTGCTCTGTTCCAACACTGAACAGTATTATCCCTGATACTGCTCTATTTGTGTGTGTCTCTCTCTCTTTGCTTCACCTCAAGAGCTTCTTCCTATAACCTCCTACAGCCACTCTTGCTACAGATTTAAAGAAACTGTATACAGCCTCACAGTCAGGGCCTTCTGGGAGGTATTAGCACCTTCATTGCTCTCTGAAATCAACAGGAGCTGAGGACCAAAGCCTCCCCAAACAGCCAGCCCCACCACTTTTGGAGTGTGCTGCCACTGAAAGGGTGGGTGCCTAGACTGTGGATCTGCCCACGTTCCGCCCTGAAGCCCCACTCCCACTTGTCCTCTTCCCTCCGAGGCCCCACCCTCCCTCCACCCCTTCCCATCCCCATTCCACCCACATGAGGCCCTCACGGGAGGGGACAAAGAGGTGCGTTCAAGTGGTGAGCAGCCAGTTGGGGGAGGGTGTGAAGAGGCAGGAGCAGTGGGTAGGGGGGACTCGGGGAGGGGGCGAAGAGGCACGAGTGGTGAGCGGCCAGCCAGTTGGTGGGTGGGTGGGAGGGACCTGGGGGTGGGGGCTGAGCGGGGCCGAGGGTGGAGTGTGAGCGAGAGCAGACTTTGGGGCAGAGTCATGGTCCAGGCGCACCCAGCTTCCCCAAATGGAGGAGTCACGTGCTGCCCATGCTGAGGACCTTGGATTTTCTCCAGAGACATTGGGCGCCATTGTATCAGATGTTTGTCTTTTAAAAGTTCTCAGTATTTGTTTTTAAGGTTTCAGAATTCAAACTTTAGCTCCATTCAAAATTTAAATAAAATGTCCAGTTTAAAAAAATACAAAATCAGTGTGTACACGCCAATACGTTTCTCCTTCCTAACTGACTAGTTATTACTTTTCAAATCTATTCAATATTTTATCTCTTTCAAGACCAATCTTGAAAACTAAAGTTTTCAAGTATAGCTGAGCAAGTAACTGATAACAAATAACATCTCCAGTGAATTAAGCCTCTTTTCTTTGTGCAAGTTTTCCAGACCTCCTTAAGATTTCCTTGAATGTATTCATTGTTTGAAGATATCCATTGACATTTTGTTGAGTAAGTCTTAGTGTGTGGATTATTCCTGAACAGTCAATTGTGGGTATTCAATATAGAATTATATGGCTTCGCTTTGATTGAACACACAAAATGCAGAGCACTGTTTCAGTTTGCTTACTGGCTCAGTGTAATTCTTACCAATCAGATTCATGAGGTGAAAATTTGTTTGAGTTCAAAATTCATTTTCCACAGATATTCTCTAATAGTCATTTAACCGTCAGGGTTTCAAACATTTCTGCCAGTAAACTAGCTTGCTATTATATTATTAGAAAGCAAACCCAAGAGGAGCATAAACACAGCTGAAGTGAATTCTGTTTTCTAGTCAAATATGAATCAGAAAATGTTTGGTATTAACCAAGATATGTCTGACTTTGGAAGAGGAGAGATTAGCAACTAAAATGTATAATATTGGAAAGCAAGAACAATTGGTACATTTTGCAATCACATTACAGACCTTAGTGGAGACCTAGCCAGATTAAAGAATTTGATTACAGTTACAAAAACTAGAATGCTGCTGACTAACCAAATGATTACTATGATTATCCCTAGTATTATGAAAACGTGGTCCTTTTAGGGCCTAATCAACACCCTTTGAAGACAATGGGAGTTTTTTCCACTGATTTCTTTGGGCTTAGGATCAGGCCCTTAAGGCATTTATAGCTGGGGCTCTACCAAATACATGGTCCATTTTGGTCAATTTCATGGTCATTTCATGATTTTAGCTATTTAAATCTGAAATTTCACGATGCTGTAAATGTAGGGGTCCTGACCCAAAAAGGAGTTATGGCGGGGTTGCAAGGTTATTGTAGCGGAGGTTGCAGTACTGCTACCCTTATTTCTGCACTGCTATTGGCAGCGGCGCTGCCTTCAGAGCTGGGCACCTGGCCAACAGCTGCCGCTCTCCGGCTGCCCAGCTCTGAAAGCAGCGCAGAAGTAAGGGTGGCAATACTGTGACCCACCCTAAAATAACCTTGCAATCCCCCCTCGCAACTCCCTTTTGGGTCAGGACTCCCAATTTGAGAAACGCTGGTCTCCCCCATAAAATCTTTATAATATCGTGTAAAAGTACCCAAAAGACCAGTTTTCATGGTCCGTGATGCGTTTTTCATGGCCGTGAATTTGGGTAGGGCCCTATTTATAGCAAATGATTGGGTAATGATACTTGGCTTTTATATAGTGCTTTTCATCCATAAATCTCAAAGCATTTTACAAAGGAGGCCAGTATCATTATCAGTAGTATTATCTGGGTGTCGGGTGGCCCCTGGGGTCTTGGCTGAGGCACTAACTAATTGTGAGCAAGTCAATTGACCCTCCCTGCACCTCAGTGAATCAACTTGTACATCTCAGTGCTGCATGTTGTAAAATCTCTCTGGACAATCAGCCCAATTATTTAGAAGTAATGGATTTTCTATGGACCCTGTGTACAACTTACCTGGAATACTATACTTGGAGTTAAAAATGCCACATTTTTCTTTTCCTCACTGTTTCCAATATGCTTCTTTGGCTTACAAGTGCCAACAGATGTTCTATAGTACAAGGAAACGTGAGACTGATAGTCTAACTTTGCCATCCAAACAGATGGACGTGAGACTAGGCAGCCAACAGAAGATACATAGGCACTGAGGACAAGGATTCCCAGTTGTGAATGATAAAAACTGCTGATCCTGAACTTACAGTATTCCATAATCAATCCATCCATAAAGTAAATTAACTGAAGAAAAAAAAAAACCACTGAACAGTTTCTCTGGCAGCATAAGATATTTTTGGCCTGCTTTAATTACCTGCAATGCAGTATTTTAATGATGTCTCCCTTTAGTTTTGTTTCTATTGGAAATCTCAATGAAACAAGCCAGCAACTTCCTGCACTCTGGCTGAATTTCAAGTAAAATTTCAACCATAGATAACCTAGTTGCATAAAACTGGTCTCCAACTTAGAATCATAGGACTGGAAGGGACCGCAAGAGGTCATCAAGTCCAGTCCCCTGCACTCATGGCAGGACTAAGTATTATCTAGACCATTACTGACAGGTGTTTGTCTAACTGGCTCTTAATCTGAAATGATGGAGATTCCACAACCTTTCTAGGCAATTTATTCCAGTGCTCAGCCACTCTGACAGTTAAGAAGTTTTTCCTAATGTCCAACCTAAACCTCCCTTGCTGCAATTTAAGCCCATTGCTTCTTGTCCTATCCTCAGAGGTTCTAAAACAATTTTTCTCCCTCTTCTTTGTAACAACCTTTTATATACTTGACAACTGTTATGTCCCCTCTCAGTCTTCTCTTCTCCAGACTAAACAAACCCAATTTTTTCAATCTTTCCTCATAGGTCATGTTTTCTAGACCTTTAATCATTTTTGTTGCTCTTCTCTGGACTTTCTCCAATTCGTCCACATCTTTCCTGAAATGTGGTGCCCAGAACTGGACACAATACTTCAGTGGAGGTCTAAACAGCGCAGAGTAGCGTTGAAGAATTACTTCTCATGTCTTGCTTACATTACTCCTGCTAAGACATCCCAGAATGATGTCCGGTTTTTTGTTGGTTTTTTTGCAACAGTGTTGAGACATATTTAGCTTAGGGGCCACTATGACCCCCGGATCCTTTTCTGCGGTACTCCTTCCTTGGCAATCATTTCGTATGTGTGCAACTGATTGTTCCTTCCTAAATGGAGTACTTTTCAATAAGGACAAATGCATTTCTTGCTATTTTACTTCAGACCATTTCTTCAATTTGTCCAGATCATTTTGAATTTTAATCCTACCCTCCAAAGCACTTACAACCCCTCCCAGCTTGGTATCATCCACAAACTTTATAAGTGTACTCTCTATACCATTAAATAAATCATTGATGAAGATATTGTACAAAACCAGACCCAAAAATGATCCCTGTGGGCTCACTCATTATGCCCTTCAGCATTACACTGAACCACTGATTACTACTCTGAGAGAGGTTTTCCACCACCCCCTTATAGTAGCTCCATCTAGGTTGAATTTCCCTACTTTGTTTATGTGAAGGTCATGCAAGACCATATCAAAAGCGTTTCTAAAGTCAAGATGTACCACGTCTACTGATTTATTAATTTTTTTATTCCCCCCCAATCCACAAGGCTTGTTACCCTGTCAAAGAAAGCTATCAGGTTGGTTTGACATGGCTTGTTCTTGACAAATCCATGCTGACTGTTTATCACCTTATTATCTTCTAGATGTTTGCAAATTGATTGCTTAAATATTTGCTCCTTTATCTTTCCGGATACAGAAGTTAAGCTAACCGGTCTGTAATTCCCCAGGTTGTCCTTATTTCCTTTTTTATAGTTTGGCACTACATTTGCCCTTTTCCAGTCTTCTGGAATCTCTCCTGTCTTCCATGACTTTTCAAAGATAATCGCTAATGGCTCAGATATCTCCTCAGTCAGTTCCTTGAGTATTCCAGGATGCATTTCATCAGGTCCTGGTGACTTGAAGACATCTAACTTGTCTATGTAATTTTTAACTTGTTGTTTTCCTATTTTAGCCTCTGATCTTACCTCGTTTTCACTGACCTTCACTATGTTAGACATCAAATCACCACAAACCTTCTTGGTGAAAACCGAAACAAAAGTCATTAAGCACCTCTGCCATTTCCACATTTTCTGATATTATTTTTCCCTCCTCATTGAGTAACAGGCCTATCCTGTCCTTTGTCTTCCTCTATTTGTAGAACAGGGGTCGGCAACCTACGGCACGTGTGCCAAACATGGCACGCGAGCCGATTTTGGGTGGCACGCCGCTGCCTGCCGCAGTCCCAGCCCTCAGCCCCCCGCCCACCGCTCTCCCCTGTGGGGGCAGGAGGCAGAAGCTTGGTCCTGCGGCAGCCAAGCTCCCCCCTCCCCCGCTTCTTCCCCCAGCGTGGTGCTTTCCTGCCCCTCCCTCCCGACGATCAGCTGATCGCCCGGGGGAAGGGAGGCGGAGCCGAGCCGCAACGTGCTCGCTGCTCCGTAGAGGAGACAGAGAAGAGGTAGGGATGGGGCCTTGGGGAAGCGGGTGGAACAGGGCATATCCCTTCCAGCCCCCTGCCCTGAGCCGCTCAGGGCAGGGGGCTGGGAGCACCCCCACAAGCTGAGCACCCCAGCCCTCTGCCCTCACTCCTGAACCCCCCCAAACCCAGCCTTCTACCCTGCACCTCCACACACCCCCAGCCCTCTGTCCTCACCCCTGAACCCCCCCCACCCAGCCTTCTGCCCTGCACCTCCACACACACCCAGCCCTCTGCCCTGAACCCCACCACACACACCCAGCCTTCCGCCCTGCACCTCCACACACCCTCAGCCCTCTGCCCTCACCCCTGCACCTCCACACACCCCCAGTCCTCTGCCCTGAACTCCCCCACACACCCCCAGCCCTCTGCCCTGTACCCCTGAACTCCCCCACACCCCCAGCCTTCTGCCCTGCACCTGCACCTCCCCACACCTAGCCTTCTGCCCTGTACCCCTGAACTCCCCCACATCCCCAGCCTTCTGCCCTGACCTCCACCCCCCTCTGCCCTGACCCCTGGATCCCCACACACACCCAGCCCTCTGCCCTGACCCCCCCACACATCCAGCCTTCTGCCCTGCACCCCCACCGCCCTCATCCCTGTCCCCTCCTCCCCCCCAGGTCTGGGGTCCCAGCTGCCAGGCCCATGCCAGCTGGCGTCCTGGCCGCAGGCGGCGCTCAACCCGCTGCAGGCCTAGGTGAACAGAACCCCAGGCTGGCAGCTTAAGATCAGCATTTTAATTTAATTTTAAATGAAGCTTCTTAAACATTTTGAAAACCTTGTTTACTTTACATACAACAATAGTTTAGTTATATAATATAGACTTATAGAGAGAGACCTTCTAAAAAACGTTAAAATGTATTACCGGCACGCAAAACCTTAAATTAAAGTGAATATATGAAGACTCGGCACACCACTTCTGAAAGGTTGCCTACCCCTGTTGTAGAATGTTTTCTTGTTACCCTTTATATCTCTAGCTAATTTGATCTTTTCTTCTGCCTTGGCCTTTCTAATTTTGTCCTTGCATACTTGTGGTGTTTGTTTCTATTAATCCTTTGTAATTTGACCTAGTTTCCATTTTTTGTAGGACTTTTTTTTTTCTTTTTTTTTTTTTTTAAGATCATTGAAGATCTCCTGGTTAAGTCAGGGTGGTCTCTTGCCATACTTCCTATCTTTCCTATGCAGTGAAATAGTTTGCTCTTGTACTCTTAATAATGTCTCTTTGAAAAACTGCCAACTGTCTTCCATTGTTTTTCCCCTTAGACTTGCGTCCTATGGAATCTTACCTACCAACTCCCTGAGTTTGCTAAAGTCTGCCTTTTTCAAATCCATTGTCTTTTTATTTTGCTGTTCTCCCTCCTACCATTCCTGACCACTTTCACCCAAGCTGCTTTCCACTTTCAAATTCTCAACCAGTTCCTCCCTGTTTGTCAAAATCAAATCTAGAACAGCCTCTCCCCTGGTAGCTTTCTCTACCTTCTGAAATAAAAAAGTCTTAATACATGCCAAGAACTTGTTGGAAAATCTGTGCCCTGCTGTGTTGTTTTCTCAAGAAGATGTCTGAGTAGTTGAAGTCCCTCATCACCACCAAGTCCTGTGTGTTGGATGATTTTGTTAATTGTTTAAAAAAAGCCTCATCCACCTCTTCTTCCTGATTTGGTGATTTGTAGTAGACCCCTACCATGACATCACCCTTGTTTTTTACCTCTTTTATCCTTACTCAGAGACTTTCAACAAGTCTGTCTTCTATTTCCATCTCAACCTCAGTCCAAATGTACACATTTTTAATATATACGGCAACACCTCCTCCCTTTTTTCCCTGCCTATCCTTCCTGAGCAAGCTGTATCCTTCTATACCAATATTCCAGTCATGAGTATTATCTCACCAGGTCTCTGCGATGGCAACTATGTCATAGATGTCTGTATACTAATGCGGGAAGTATGGGGAATAAGCAGGAAGAACTCAAAATGCTAGTAAATAAATACAACTAAGATACTGATTTGACTTCTCCTCCCCTCCGCAGTTCTGTCTTTTCTCTCCTTTATTCCTGCTATAACAGCCCATGCTCCCCCCAAATTCCAACCCTTCTCCCAGGTCTCCATGTTTTTTACTTACCTGTGGGCTTTGGTCACCTGCCCCCTTTGAACCTAGTTTAACTTGTTGAAGGTAGACAGAAGTGATATTTAGTATAAAGATTGCCACATAATCCAGTTATCCAGGGAAACAGTAAGAGGTCTGACGAAGTGGGTATTCACCCACGAAAGCTTATGCTCCAATACATCTGTTAGTCTTAAAGGTGCCACAAGACTCTTTGTTGCTTTTTACAGATCCAGACTAACACGGCTACCCCTCTGATAAGTAAGAGGTAAGTGGCTCTCAACTGATTATTTCTTACCACTGTTAAAATAACATTTCTTGGTTAATTATAAAATGGAATATAAATTTTGATAAAAATCAGTACTGATTCTCTTTATATCTGTTAGGACTTCTCCTTAGTAGGATAGATAGCAGATGTGTTGCTAGCCCATTAATGTTTCTCAGCTGATTTTCATGTCCTAACACTCATAAAAAATATCTATAGGAAAACCCAAGCTGTGACTTGGCTTTTGTATCAGACAACCCTTCTGACCTTCTAACTAGGCAGATTATTCATATTTGGATTTGGTGTTTTCTTTCCCCCCATTCACATGAACTCTTTTCTCTAATTCAATATTCTCTGGTGTTTTTTTTTGTGTGTGTGCATATAAACGTCTTGCAAATACCTTTAAAATACTTTTATATATATAACACGGAGAGAATCATTTCTGGTCATGAATTTATCTCAAGACATTTTTCAGCTTGGTTTTATTTTACATATTAGACCTGAAATTGGCAATTTTTGCACATTCTGTATCTATTCTATTGACTTTACTCACCTGCATTGCATGATGCAATCGGGAATGTTATTATTTGCTTGCTCTTCCAATTTGAATATCTTAAATCATTTCTTTAACCAAGACCTCAATCTTAAATATCTCCAACAATCATGGGTTTTGCATTAGTGTCTAGCACCCTGCTATCCAAGTGCTGCATAAAATTCAAGAGTACAAACACCCAGAACTAAAAAAATATAAATCTCTCTCCCTGTGTTGATCCAGGAGAGAAAAGAGTATTAATGTTGTTGGGGTGGTTTTGGACCAATTTTTAGGTTTCTAATTCAGGACAGCACTTAAGCATATGCTTAAATCTCATTAAGTTAATAGGACTTAAACACATGCTTAATTTTAAGCATGTGCTTAAGTAATTTCCTGAATAGAGATGCTTTCCTAAACCGAGGCCTATATAAGCATGAATGCCCAGATCCTCAAAGGGACTTGAGCACCTAGAAAATCACTGGAGCAACAATGCCTGATTTAGGCGCCTAGACTCTCTATACAATGTGTGGGGAGAAACAGGCACTTGAGAATGTGATCCACAGAAGCCAGCACAGTAGACGGGGAGCAGCCTAAACTAGACAGTAGGAGATGCCAATGAGAGCGGTGAGTCATAAGACCTCTCTTACAGAGTTAGGTACCTATCTCTGCTTGCGATCCAGAGCTGGGACACCCTCCCCCCGCTCTCCTGAAGTCACACACCTTAGGCACCAAATGTTTCTTGTGAGAATATCTCTGCCTAGCTCCATACAAAATAACTAGGTGGAAAAGGAGGAAGTGTTCCCTTTAGCCTAGTGGTTAGGGTATGGACTCACTGTAGGGGTAATCATAGGTTCAATTCCTTTCTCTGTCTGATAAGGAAGAAGGATTACCCACCTCTGGGATGAGTGTCCTAACCACTAGACTTCCCATGCCCTTATTCTTCAGTTTTGTGGCATAGCAGACTTACTTCCTGAATCTATGACCACCATGCACTGTCCTTGTATCTTTTTCATGACTTAGAGCAGGGGTGGGCAAACTACGGCCCGGGGGCTACATCCAGCCCTTCAGACATTTTAATCCGGCCCTCAAGCTCCTGCTAGGTAGCGGGGTCTGGGGCTTGTCCCACTCCGGCGCTCCAGCCAGGGAGCAGGGTCGAGGGCTTGTCCCACTCTGCATATGCCGTTGCTCCACGCAGCTCCTGGAAGCAGCGGCATGTCTCCCCTCTGGCTCCTAAACATAGGGGCAGCAAAGGGGCTCTGCACACTGCCCCTGCCCCAAGCACCTCCCCTACAGTCCCCATTGGCTGGGAACTGAGCCAATGGGAGCTGCGGGGGCGGCACCTGCGGACAGGGCAGCACACAGAGCCACCTGGCCGTGCCTCTGTGTAGGAGCCGGAGAAGGGACATACTGCTGCTTGAGGTAAGTGCCACCCGGAGCCTGCACCTCAACCCACTCCCACACCCCAAGCCCCTGCCCCAGACCTTATCCCCCCTTCCCTCACTCCAAACCCCCCAGTCCCAGCCCAGAGCACCCTCCTGCACCCCCAATCCCTCCTACCCAGCCCCACCCCATAGCCCACAGCCAGAGCCCCCCAGCCCGCACCCTGAACTCCTCATTTCTGGCCCTACACCAGAGCCTGCACCCCCAGCCGGAGCCCTCACCCCCTCCCACACCCCAACCCCCAATTTTAATGAGCATTCATGGCCCACCATACAATTTTCATGCCCAGATATGGCCCTCGGGCCAAAAAGTTTGCCCACCCCTGTCCTGGTGTTTTTAAAGAATTGCAGAAGAGCTTTTTTCTATTGAGCCCTGTTTTCCTTGTATTTTTGATAGATGTTACAAGGAAAATTTTGTAACCGTAAGGCCTCTGAGTTTTCTGTATAAAACACCTTTTTATTGGTACAGTCTTTACAATCTCAAATGATATGATCTATTGTTTCCCAGATTATACATGATCCATTTTTGTGCATGTTAATTAGAAATTATTTAATCCACAATGCCCCATTAGCATTCTAAATACAGCCACCTCACTCTTCCTCTCAGAGCCTTTGATTATGTCAGCATTGTGAACTGTAGGCTATACTTCCGAATTTTTCCCTTTTCATTCATTTGCCCACAGTTCTTGCCATACCTTCCTTAACTCATTTTTGATTAGCTGTTTAAATTCCAGTTTGTTTAAGAGGATTCCCTAGGTCAGCTTGTGTGAGATTAATAGCAATTTTTGCCTGTTTTTTCCACCAATTCATTGCCTGATATCTGTATATGTTCCGGGATCCATGCTATTACTATGGTTATATCCAGTTGAGCAAGTTCAGTTGTTAGCAGTAATATTTAATTAAGAATATTATTTCTGCTGTCATACTTACCACTGTAAATTGCCTGAAGCCCTGATAAGGAGTCAGACAGGATGGCCATGGCAGTTGGCCACACATCTAAAGCCCAATTTAGTGCTAGTATCACTGTTAACTCATCTGTAAAGATGGATACAAAGTTAGCTAGCGTTATGGCTTTGAGTCTGAGTGAGGGCATGCAGAAAGCAGTTCCCACTCTTCCTGCTCCTTCCTCTTGGGAGCTATGTATATTTGACAACAGTGTCCCCACTTATCACAAATATAAAGATTTGCTATAGCTTGTGTATTTATCAGTCTTCTACTTTTTTTATTTATTTCGTTATATAATTCGATATCTTCCTCAAGGTGGGGGAGTTCTTCAGTGATATAGCTAAACCAATATACTCTAGGTTTTGGTCTTCAATCCTTTATTTTATTAAGATCCTTTATTCACTTCTATAACTTACTTACATGGGGAATTTTGATTATTTTTTTGTCCTACTCAGCCTCCACTTAATTCCCAACAATCCACTACATTTTAGCTTTGTGTTGTCATCTTTGGCCCAAAAGGTTATGTCTAGGAGCTTCATTCTGAGAGTACTAGGCAGCTGCTATTTGTAGTACATGCAGAAGCACAGGATAGAAGGCACCACAAGTGATAAGCAATGACTGTGCTTGGATATAGTCTAGTTGTCTCGGATTTGTGTTTGCAGCTGGCTCAAGCCTGGCATCCATACACAATAATTGGTCTAATTGGCGCTCTGTATAGAATTGTCACTGTTTTCTTATCCACTTCCCAGGATGTTCCAGAGATATTTTGAATTGTTTCCACCTTTGCCCTTATCTTTAATATTTTCAATATGGTCCTTGAAAGGAGCTTGTTAAATATCACACCTAAGAATTTGTAATTTTTCACTATATTTATCTGTTGGTCATATAAATATAACGTAACATCTTTCTGGATTTTCCTGGTTGTGAATATCATTCCCGTAGATGAAAATTTTGAAACCCCACCCGTTTCCCCATTCTGCACTTCTCTTAAGTGCATCTTTGATTTTTTTTGGTGATGCTTTCAAGGTTTTGGATTTTGGTCCATAAGGCACAATCAGCAAATAATGTGATCCCTGTTCTTGCAGTCATCTCCTTAGAGAGGCAATTTATTGTGATGTTAAAGAGGGCTAGTCTAATTGCACTCCCTTATGGACTTCCATTTGCAATTGAATATACTTTGGAAAAAGCTTTCCCTATTCGGACTTGTATAGTTCTCCTGCTTAAGAAGTCCCTTATTCATCTGTACATTCTTCCTATAATACCCATGGTTGCTACTTTATGAAGTAGCCCCTCTCTCCAAAACACATCATAGGCTTTATCTATATCCAAGAAGGTTGTTATCATGAATTCTGTGGTTCTTATGCTTCGTGCTTCTGTATCTATCCTTACAACATGGTGAATCACATTCTTACCTCTTCTGAACCCACTTTGTGTTCCACCTATGAACCTGTTTCTTTGTGTGTTCTACTAATCTCTCCATTACCATTCTTTCCATGGTTTTACTTAAACATTCTGTGAGGGTAATTGGTCTGTATGCCTCAAGTCTTGAGTGCCAGTTACCTGCCTACCTCACTGGGACAGTAAACACATGTTTCCAGTCCTCAGGTAAATCACCTTTTTCCCCATGTTATTGTGTAATTTTAGTGTCACTTTCAAGCTTCCTTCCCCTCAGTGCTTAAGCATTTCAAAGGTTATTTTCTCCTTGCCTGGTGCAGTGCTTTCGCTCCTTATTGCTTTTTGGAGTTCTCTTATACTAAAGTTTTCATTTAAAATAATGTCCACCTTCTCCTTCCACCTCTTCATTGTCTCATAATTATCCTTAATGAATTTTCTTTTCTTCTCCCTAATTTCTATCCTCTGATCCTCATCATTACTGGCTTCTTGAAACATGGGGCCAGAATTTCTGCTTTTTCTTTGTTGGAGCTTATTACGCGATGCCCTGAACTGCAAGGGTTGGTATTATGTGGCTCTTAATCTTTATTCTATTCATTTTCCTTATTTATGCATTTCCTTATGCCTCTGCTGTATTGGTATCTTTATTTACTTTCCCACAGTATGTACCCCAGGTTTCTCTTTGTGCCCTTTTTATAGCCTTTTTGTGCAACTGCGTTATTTTTTATATTTAATTAAGTCCTCTCTATTTAAGGACATTTTTGCTGCCTATATGCCTTTTTTTCTTTCCCTAATTACCTTGTTCCACCATGGACCACTTTTCCTATCTTTAAGTAGTGCTGATATCCTAGTAATAGCCAGGCTTTGGCATCTTTATGATTCTCTTAGTAACATTATTACAGAATTCAATATCTTCATTTATATATTGCTCATTCACATATTCCTCACCTTTGTTTCTAAAGTTTCCAATTTGCTCTTTTTAGATTCCAAGTAGGGATATTCTCTTCATCTTCAGTATTTCCTTTTGCTTGATATATAACTAATGTCAGGAAGTGGTCACCACCCATTCCCTCCCCTCTATAAATTTCCTAGCTGCATTTATTTGCTATGGCGCTACAAGCAATTCCTAGATCCAGGCATGAGAAGCTTCTATCAGCTGTATTGAACCAAGTAGGTGCTCCATCATTTAATATTACTCAGTTATTCTCTTGAAAGAATTGCTCTAAACCAGTGGTCCCCAACCTTTTTGTGGCCAGTAGCACATTCATGTTTTCAGAAGAGTGTGGCGGGCGCCAACAATTTTTAAAGGCTTATTTTGTATTTGTACATTAAATAATATGAAAAACATCATATTTAATATTACATAATATATGAATCCAGAGAGGAGAGAGAAGCCGCGAGGACAGAGAACACCGGCGCCTGCAGCCCTGGAGTACTCTGTCCCCAGCAGGCGCGGGGCCCTGGCTGCTCTCCCCTGCTGGGCACTAGGCGGGCGCACATAAATGCCCCGGCGGGCGCCATGGCGCCCGCAGACACTGCATTGGGGACCACTGCTCTAAACCTTTTCCTTTATAATTTTTCTTACTTCCCCACAATCTGTTGTGACTATTCAGATCACCACAGATAATGAATGGGCATGTGACATCTGCAATTAATTCTTTTAGGTCCATAGCTGATAGGTTCCTGCATGGGTTATAGACGTTATAAAGTCTTAGAGACAGAATTGTTTTGCATCGGTATCTCAATAGCAGTATACTTGATACTTAGCTTTGTAACTTCTAGTTCAGCTTCTTCCCTGCCCTTCCCTATTTCTTTATCATGTCTATATATGCCATATCCCAGGATTTTATAGTCTAGTCTTCTATTAACCCAGTCTTCTGCATGCATATTGTATCAGGCTTTGTTTTCATATCAGTAATACTTTTCTTTAATTCCTGCCCATGTGCTATTAAGCTATGGGCGTTCCAGCTGAAAATAGTCATCACTGGGAGGTTGCTTGCCTGTAGATATTTTTCAGCAGCTTTAATTATAATTCTCATTTTCTGTTTTCTTTCCTGTTTGAGATGTACAATTTATTACTTCAATCATAAACCCAATCAATCTTTGTTTCTATAAGTAGTAGGTCATCTCTTTTTAGCACAATGTTACTCATTACTTCCTTCCCAGTAACTTGTTGCTGGCTATTCGCCTTCCCCATATCAGGTTCTTTTTTTTCCCCTTCCCCCCCCCCCCCCCCCTTTTAGAAATCTCCTAGCTGCTTGACTATGTGCTATTAGTAATTTTGGTTTTTTATATTTCTCTGGCTTGCTTTGGCTCAGTCCCTCCTCCATATGCTTAGCTGTATCTTCTTCCTCAATTGCAACATTTTTTTTTGTTCTGTCCTTCCTCACAATTATCTCCATGAATGTTCACCTCCACAATTACTGCACCATATTTTTCCTTTGCAATTATTTGCTACATGAGCAAATCTTTTGGCACCCATAGTATCTCACAGGAGAAGGAACACAGGACTTAGTCCAGAATATCTGATACTCTGAAGTCACTTTATCTGGTAACATTCTTCCCAGCTGTCAAAGGCTTGCTAACACCTTCTCTTTAGCTAATTAGCATCTTAGCAGTTATCACCTTACTTTCACCTATTCCTTGCTTTATTTCCTCTTCTGACATTTCAGCTGGCACACCATGTACTTACCCGTCTTGTTTCTGTGAGGAATTTGGGTACCTGACAGCTTATTTTTATTTTGCCTAGCACACTTGTTCTTTGTTTCTACATTCCACTAACAAGTCTCCACCAGGTAGTTTCTTAGCTCTTACTATATCTCCCAGACTTGTTTTGAGCCATTCCGCAGTCTTCAGGGGGTTGATATCCCCTGTCTTTAGCTTCTTACCTAGGGATTTTACTATTATGTAATTTTTTTTCCCCATTTCCTGCCCTCCTGTTTGATGGTCCTTCTGGTTCCCGAGAATCTACCCTTTCTTTTTTCCTTGTTTGCATCCTGTCTTCCTCAAAGCTTCACCTATCCTCGTTGTCTAGCCTGGTTTCAGTTTCATTTGTTCTCTCTGCCATCTCACTCTGCCTAGCCTGTCAGCCAAAACCTTTCTCAGACAGCCAGCCCCTCCAATATTTTGATTAGTTCTCTCTCCTATTGAAATTGTTCCACTTTAATTAAATAATGGAATAATTAAACATTAATTGGGCCAGAGAGAGTGTAAAGCAGTCTCTAGTCCAGTGGTTATGACACTCACCTGAGAGGCCTACTCCTCTTTCCCCAGCCTCTGTTTTATGTAGAGCTAGGAAGCCACTAAGTATACCTACCAGATAGGCACTCCTCTGCTTATCTTAGCTGTGGGGCCCAATCTCCCCCAGGATTGTGGATCATGCTGCGGCTCAGGCAGGAGGTAGCTGTCTGAACGCCTGGAGAGAGAATGCAGCAGTGCACATGCCCAAAGGCAGGAATTTTTACAGTGAAAATTTTTCAACTTGGTTTTGTTTTATATGCTACACCTGAGTGAGGTTAGGTGCCTAGCTGAGCAGGGATTTTGTAGGTTGTTCTGGCTAGGGTTGCAAAATTTCTAATAGCACAAAACCAAGCACCCTTGCCCTGCCCCTTCCCTGAGGCCGTGCCCCTGCCTCACCCCTTCTCCAAGGGCTGGGACAGGAGGTTGGGTTGCAGGAGGGAGTGAGGGCTCCAGCTGGGGGTGCAGGCTCTGGGGTGGGGCCAGAAATGAGGGATTTAGGGTGCAAGAGGGAGCTCCTGGCTGGGGCCAAGGGGTTCAGAGTATGGGAGGGGGTGCAGGGTCTGGGAGGGAGTTAGGGTGTGGGAGGGGGTTCCAGGTTGGGGTGCAGGAGGGGTGTGGGCTCTGGACAGTACTTAAGTCAGGCAGCTCCCGGAAGCAGCTGGCATGTCCGTCTCCTAGGCGGAGGGACAAGAGGGTTCTGCATGCTGCCACCCCCACAGCTCCCATTGGCTGCAGTTCCCAGCTAATAGGAGCTGCGGGGGTGGCGCTCGGGGCAGGAGCAGCATGCGGAGCCCCCATGGCCGCACCTGCGTCTAGGAGCCGGACATGCTGGCTGCTTCCCGGAGCTGCGCGGAGCCAGGGCAGGCAGGGAGCTTGCCTTAGCCCTGCTGTGCCGCCAACCGGACTTTTAGCAGCCCAGTCAGCAGTGCTGACTGGGGCTGCCAGGGTCCCTTTTCAACCCAGTGTTCCAGTCGAAAACCGGACACCTGGCAACTCTAGCCGTGGCACCTAAAACTGGGACTTAGGGGCCTAAGTACCTTTGTGAATCTGGGCCTATTGCTTGAAAATCTTGTGATGAGGTGCACAGACACCGTCACTGGGCTGGCAGTGAAGGGGTTAACCCTTTAGTTCTGGGAGCATCTGAGGATTACTTTAATCAAGGTTATAACCCCATAACAGTTGGGAAGGAGCAGGTGAAGGATCACATGATCTGAGATAAAAGGTAGGATCTCTGCCTTGGGAAAGGGAAGCTAGGTTCTAACAATGTTGTGTGTGGGGACTTCTAGAGAGGCTCAAGGTGTGGCGTGGCGATGGCAGAGCTCCCCTACTAGAGGAAACTCCAGAAACAGAGCTGGGAACCTGAAGCACTGAGGTAGGAATCAAATATCCTTGTTTCAGGCCTTCACACTTATGAAGTGGGAGCTCTGACAGCAGGGCCTGAAAGGACTATTTGAAGGGAGAAATACATGAATTTGAGGGGACACAGCCCAGGATATAGAGTGCCAGGATTTGGTGGCCTGTAGTAGAGTGAATTAGGTCGTCGTCTTCTCCCCTTCTCTTCTTCCCCCCCCCTCCCCCCCAACCCTCCAAATGCTAGCAGGGAAGATGGTGTGTGAGATCCTCCTTCCCCCTCACCTCCACCACTAATATGAATGGTAAGAGACTATTGAGCCAAGAGACTTGCTGAAAATCCTGTATGAGGCTGCTGTTTGACCCTCTGTTTTGCTGGATTCTGTTTACCCCCAGACTTTATGATTTGGCCAGAAGGCTAAATCACTGAAAAGCACCGGAATCCACCCATGCAAGAGCAGGAGACTGAAGTGTCAGGAGCAAGAAGAGGGGAAATTGAGGCCAGGAGGACAAAGTACTAAGATGGGGTAGGGGTGAGCTGATCACAGATGGTTTTATCAAAATAATTCTTCTAAATCTAAATATGAGCTGTGTTGCTTGCCCTGTGCAGTTTGCTCTCAATTTAACAATTACATTTTCAACATATTCCTTTTATGAAAGTTTAGCTATCTCGCATACACCAACCCTTAGGTATACCACTCAAGCATTGCTTTCTACTAGTTCTATGGCAGTGGTTCTCAAACTTTTTTTACTGGTGACCCCTTTCACATAGCAAGCCTGTGAGTGCAATCCCCCTTATAAATTAAAAACACATTTATATATTTTTAACACCATTATAAATGCTGGAGACAAAGCGGTGTTTGGGGTGAAGGCTGACCGCTCACGACACCCCCATGTATTAGCCAACCCCCAGTTTGAGAACCCCTGTTCTATGGTGTATGTAGCGATATGACTGTCCGTTTTCTGTATACTGCACCCTTATCACCAAAGTAGCGTGAGAGTTCAAGATGGATATTCTTAGTGTTAGACACATACATTGTGCCCTCATGGGGTTCTTTATATTATCTTTCTTTATTCTCGTCATAGTCTACTCCATGGCTGTTCATACAGCACTTAGCACAATAGGGCATCAATCACGATGGCAGTCTGAGTGCTAATATAATATCAATACTTAACCTGAGTAATATTTCAGTTACTGGGTCAGTTGGGATTGTGTGTCTGGGGACTGCTTCAGGCGTTGTTCCCTGGATCATCCTTGATCATCTTTGATCAGCCTTGTGATCACCCTTCGCCTGTGTGATTAATGAGGGGGTAGGCTGACCTAGGAGAGAAGGCCTTAAAAGCCAGAGGTTAAGTGACCAAGGGGCGCTAGCGAACAGGGGGCCACAAACAGGGGAGTTTAAGATGGCGTTGGTGGAAGGGAGTCATAATATAATCATTACGGTTAGGAAGGGCCACATTGCCAGTGCCAACGCTGCTCCTATCTCCTCCACCTGCATCCAGACAGACACCTTAACCATGGATGCCTCTACCCAGATCCTGTGTGGACTTGCAGAGACTGTGGCCTGCATTTCCCATTCTCAGAAAGCCAGGCTTGGGGGCCATCCAGTGTGAAAGGTGCCTGCTGGTGGAATCTCTCAGGAAACAGGTGGGAGAGCTACAGGAGGAGGGGGCTAGGCTGAGGAGCATCTGTGCCCACAGGGAATTCCTCAGAGTAGTCATATGGAGACATCCAAGGCTGAGGAAGCTATCCAGCTCCAGCTGTCACCCCACCAGGGGAGGAGGATATGGCTCTGTCACAGGGAGGACACTGGCTGCTGGTTACTTCTGGCAGCAGGCAGTGTTCTACCCCTACTCTCAACCCACCCACCATGGTGATGGAAAACCGATATGCTGCCCTGACAATGAGCGATGAGGAATCACCTCCAAAGGTGGAGGAGGAGAAGCCATGAACCCCCAAGGCTGGGAGGATCGCAGCCACCACTCCCAGGAGGAAACATAGGGTAGTGGTGGTGGTTGACTCTCATCTGAGGGGGACGGAGGCACCCATCTGTCACCCTGACATGGCATCCTGGGAGGTAAGCTGCCTGCCAGGGGCCTGGGTTGTTGAGGATCATCTGGCCCTCTGACTACTACCCCATGCTACTCATCCATGTGGGCACTCATGATACTGTGAGGTATGACCTTCAGGCGATCAGAAGT
Organism: Platysternon megacephalum; assembly: GCA_003942145.1. NCBI lineage: Eukaryota > Metazoa > Chordata > Testudines > Platysternidae > Platysternon > Platysternon megacephalum. The sequence continues at coordinate 3,920,560 of QXTE01000046.1, forward strand.
AACTACAGGGCTCTGGGAGTAAGGGTGAAGAAGTTGGGAGTGCAGGTGGTGGTCTCTTCGATCCTTCCAGTCAAGGGTAGGGGCCCAGGCAGAGACAGATGCATCCTGGAGGTGAATGCCTGGCTGCGAAGATGGTGTCACAGGAGGGCTTCAGCTTCCTTGACCATGCAATGCAGTTCCAGGAAGAAGGACTGCTGAGCAGAGATGGGGTCCACCTATTGAGGAAGGGGAAGAGCATATTGGGATACAGACTGGCTAACCTAGTGAGGAGGGCTTTAAACTAGGTTTGAAGGGGGCAGGTGACCAAATCCCACAGGTAAGTCAAAAACATGGAGACCTGGGAGAAGGGTTGGAATTTTTGGGGAGCCAGCCACGCCACCACGCAGCACAGAGCACTGGGTCAGGCCCCAGCTCTGCAGCTGCGCTGCCCAGAGCATTGCGCTGCCGGAGGAGTGAGCTGAGGCTGCGGGGGAGGGGGAACAGCAGGGGAGGGGCCAGGGGCATGAGTTCAGGGGCCAGGCAGGAGGGTCCCGCGGGCCGGATGTGGCCGCGGGGCGTAGTTTGCCCACCTCTGATAATACTTGGTCCTGGCATGAGTGCAGGGGACTGGATTAGATGACCTCTCGAGGTCCCTTCCAGTCCTGTGATTCTATGACTCTGTTTGCTCTCAATGGGAAAATATTATAGATGGACCTAAAGGAAACAATAGGCAAACCTAGGAAAAATAGCTCCTCTAATGCTGCACCAGGCAGCGTAGTCTGAAGAAGACATTAATGTCCCCTACCGCCGCCTCCTTCCTTGGATTCCAATTGTTCTGTAGCTAATAGGAAGGAATAAATGTCTGTCATAGGAGCAGCTGAGAAAGTTCATGGCTGCAAGATTTCTAGTTCCCTTTACAGGAAAAGTCTACTTCAGTTACACTAAGAAATAAAAGCTGTGCAGGAAGGTCCTCTTATATGCGGGACCCTGAGAAGCTGCCACACATGATGAAATAGCTTCTGACACTGAAAATGGTGAAAAACACTGTGAAATGGAATCCTTTGAAGATCAGTTCCATGGCACTAGAGCATCACTTAATAACCTTGACTGTCTTGCCCAGCAGGTGATTGACTAACAGTGAATAAAGAAAAGTGGGGGTGCACTTCAAGATAGATAAACATTTCAGATAGGAGCCTGATTCCTCTGTTTGTTTGTAAGCATTCTCTCCAAAGGATTTTGCTTCTTTAGTTTGTAGCTGGATTCATAAATGTTTAATCACTTTGTCAGTGCATTCAAGGGTACTGTACAAATATTACCTAATTCACAACATCCCCAATGAAGTGTGTGAGCATCTTCATGTTACTGATAGGCAAACTGAGGGGTTAGGGGATGATGACCACAGGAGCTTGAATTCACTCATTCTAACTAGCGATGGTCCGAACACTTTGGGCATAATTACATTTGAATATGCTGATTTGTCACAATGTATCCGTTTAACAGAGTTTGAGAATGAGACAGTCAGAATCTATTCTGTAGCCTAGTGGCAGGAGCATGGGATGTGGGGATCTGGATTCAAGTCCCTGCTCTACCTGATTTAGGGTAAGCTGCAGTGAAAAACTCTGCTCTGAAACAGGCAGAGCAGGGATTTGAACCTGGGTCTTCTATATCCCAGGCTATGCCCTAATCACCAGAGAAGGGATGGGCACATGTTCTCTGAATGTAAAAGATCAGGTTTTGGTCCAAAAATGACCATTTTGGCACAGTTCTAATTTTGTGAAAATGCCTGAAAGGTTTTTATTTCATTCTAATGCAGAACAAAACCAAACTTGCCAGAAAATGGAATTTTCATCATCTGGTCAGCTCTAGTTCTAACTCTGTCCCCTTCCCCCGTGTTCATATCTTGATATCAGGTGAGTATGTGCAGAACTTCCCTAATGTATCTCTCTCATAAGAGCAGGGGAAATGTAGGGTTCAGAAGCCACATGGGCTATATGCCACCTCCAAAATCCTATATCCCTGTGGTCTGTTTCTTGAGCTAGTTCCACACCACAGAGGCTAATAAAAAATTAAGTCGTATGCTCAGTAACTTCTTAATTTCACTTCTGCCTTTTCACAACCATATACATTTTAACAGCCTCGTACTGAGAGCTAAAACATCTTGTCTTGTGTGACTAGTCACAAACGATTCTCCAAAGGTCAGAAGAAGCCGTCATGGCTATTTGTTCTTCTTTGGTCTGGAGAATAGACAGGAAATATGTCAGATAGGGCCTCCAGTGAGAGACCTCATTCTGCCTGGCTTCAGAAAAGTTGAAAATAGTACCATGCACAATGCCTTATTCTGAAGTAGTTTGGTATCTGCACTTCTGATCTCTGCTACAATCAGGAAGCCCAGAGGAACACGAACATTACATACAAAATTGAAAGTTAACATTGCTGGAGCACAAAGCTCTGGATTCAGTTTTTTATCTTGTTTTATCTGAAGACTTACTTTATTTTAAGGAGACCAACCTATTAATTCCTGGAGCTATGAAGAGTCTTGTGGCAGGGTTTCATACAAATATTTTCCTTGATTCCACTTTCTTTGTGTAACCATGTCTTGTTCTCCCCTCACCCAGAGCTACAGTCCCTCTTTAATATTTAGATTCGGAGGAGACTGGGTTCTCTTCTTGGCTTCCAGATTCAGCTCTGCAGGGACTATTTGAGAACAGTAATAAAGTTACACTAAGAACCAAATGAGCACAACATATGATTAACCCTTAATATAATATGCAATCAATACAATATATATAAATGCAATCAAACTCATTCAGTGAGTTTCTTTGTTTTACAGGATACTCTATCTAAGCAAAAGATAAATGTTCTAAGACCCAAAAGCCAAACCACCCAGTCACAAGGGGGGCACTGTATGTAAATAGTGCTTGACAAACAATGCCTCAGTCTGTCGAGGGCAGCTACACTGCTCATCTCTGTGATCTCAGTCTCCATGAGTAAGAGGTAGCAGCCACCCTCTGGTAATATTTCTTCTCTTGTTCCTGTGCTGGTACTAATTAATGAAGCCTGCTCAATACAGCATAAATTGCAATAAATATTCAGGAATCCAATCAATCGAATTCTTAAATATTTACAATTCAATGTTGAATTATTTACCAACAATTCCATTCTAATCCAACTCCCTTTCTCTCTATTGTGGACCTCTAATTCATCTTGCACCGCTGGTATAATGCATGACACATGTATTAACATTTTTTTTAGCTCAATTTCCCTTTATGACTTCAGGTTTTTCTTTGGAAAAACTTTGTTTCCATCATAACTTTTAAACTGACAATAATCAAACTATAAAATCACTCTTCTAAATATTCCCCGTAAGCATTTTGTTCAGTATTATCAGGAAATAGCACACAAAATTAAACAGGCACACACAAGTTTCTGTTTGGCAGTTTCTCAATTGCCAATTAACACTTAACCCCCTCCTTTAACCCAGTCATAGTCTAATAATCACTCACTATAAACAATTCAGTTTTAACAGTTTTGAGGTCCTCAGTGACTATAAATTCTCAGGCGAGAAGGGATCAATGTGATTATCTAGTCTGGCCTCCTCTTTAGCACAGGCCATAGAACTTCCTCCAAAACAATTCCTAGAACATATCTTTTAGAAAAAACATCCATCTTGATTTAAACATTGAGTGATAAAGTATTCTTCATCAATTGTTCCAATGGCTAATTACCCCCACTGTCAAAATTACCCCCATCTCATTTCCAGTCTGAATTTGTCTTCAACTTCCAGTCATTGGATAGTGTTATACCTTTCTCTGCTACATTGAAGAGCCCATTATTAGGCATTTGTTCCCCATCGAGGTACTTTATAGACTGTAATCAAGTCACCCCTTAACCTTATCTTTGTTAAGCCAAACAAATAGAAAACATGCCTTATAGTGATTGAACTCCTTGAGTCTAACGCTTTAATCGTTCTTATGGATTCTCTGCACCCTCTCCAGTGTATCACCATCCTTCTTGAATTGTGGACACCAGAACTGGACACAGTATTCCAGTAGTGGCTGCACCAATGCCAAATACAGAGGTAAAATAACCTCTCTTCTCTGTCTCAAGATTCCCCTGTTTATGCATCCCAGGATCGCATTAGCTCTTTTGGACACAGCATCACACGGGGAGCACATGTTCAGCTAATTATCCACCATAACCCCCAACTCTTTTTCAGAGTCACTGCTTCCCAGGATAAAGTCTCCCCCCCCCCCATATCCTGTAAGTATGGCCTACATTCTTTGTTCCCAGATGTATACATTTTCATTTTGTGGTATTAAAATGCATATTGTTTGCTTGCACCCAGTTTACCAAGCAATCTAGGTCGCTGTGAATTAGTGACCTGTCCTCTTCATTATTTACCACTGCCACAATGTTTGTCATCTGCAAACTTTATCAGGGATTTTGTTTTCTTCCAGGTCATTGATAAAGATGCTAAATAGCATGGGGCCAAGAATTGACTCCGCAGGGACCCCCCCGTAAACAGAGACGCTCAATAACTATTCCCTATTATCAGTTGCATTTTGAGACCAATCAGTTAGCCAGTTTTAAATCCCTTTAATGTGTGTCATGTTAATTTTATATCATTCTAGTGTTTTAATCAAAATGAGTGGTACCAAGTCAAACACCATACAGAAGTCTGTCAACACTATTACCTTTACCAACCAAACTTGTAATCTCATCCAAAAAAATAAGAGTTTGACAGGAACTATTTTTCCCATAAATCCATGTTGATTTAAGTTAATTACCTTATCCTCCTTTAATTCTTTATTAATTGAGTTCTGTATCAACCCATCCAATATCTTGCTCAGAATCAATGTCAGGCTGACAGGCCTATAATTACTTGGGTCATTCTGTTTATCCTTTCAAAAATTGGCACATTAGCATTCTTCCAGTCTTCTGGAACTTTCCCAGTACTCCAAGACTTATTGAAAATCAATATTAATGGTCCAGCATGCTCCTCAACCTTCATCCAAGAATTTAAGAGCTGGCTATGTGGACCTGTTGATTTAAACATGTCTGACTTTAGTAGCTTCTGTTTAACATTCTCCAGAAATACTAGTGGAATGGAAAGAGTTATCATATGATAAGATTGCAGCATCATTTCTCCCGCTCCCCCCCTCCCCCCATCCCCTGCCCAATACAGAACAAATATTTATTGAACTTTTCTGCTTTGTTGTTGATTCTACCATTTCCATCTAGTAATGAACTAATACCATTGTCAGGATTCTTCTTGTTCCTAATATATTTTAAAGTCCTTTTTATTGTCCTTGACTCTGCTGGCCATTGTTTTCTCCTTCTGTCCCATGGCTTCCTCATTAATTTTCTACAATTCCTAACTTCTGATTTATATTCATTAACATCAATTTCCCCTTTCTTCCATTGTTTTGTTGTTTTTTCTATAACTGCCTTCACTTCCCCTTTAAATCACATTGGATTTTTAACTAACACAGTCTTCTTTCTTAAATATTGGAATGTGGCTTTTGGGGCATCTAGTGGGATGTTCTTAAATGATTCCCAATTATCATTCACATTTTTCTGATTAAATTCCTCCTCACAGCTTCCTAATTCTGCCTCCATAATTGTTTTTAGCTTTGTGAAATTGGCCCTCTTAATGCACCAAGTATATATATTACTGGTCTGGACTTTATTCTGCTTGCACATTATAAATGTGATCAAGTCATGATCACTTGTACCTAAACTACTGTTAACTTTTAGTTCTGTGATCAGTTCCTCTTTCCTTGTTAGGACAAGGTCTAATATAGAATTCCCCCATGTTGGCTGCAACACTTTTTGAGTTAGGAAATTTTGTCATTTATGATGATTAGAAATTCTCAGGATGTCTTACCACTGGCAGCATGAGACCTCCAGGCTATGTCACTCAAATTGAAGTCTCTCATGATCAGTCTCTCTTTTCCTATATGTTATAGATAAGTGGATAAGAAGGCAGTTATCCTGTTCCCTACTGTGATTTGGTGGTCTGTAATAGACACCAATTGGAACCCCATCTTGTGCTTTATCTATTAGGACACTGATCCTTAAGCATTCAAATTCATTTTTCTTCTGAGTTATACGTAACTTGGAAACAGGTAATGCCATCTGTGACAGAGTGCCACTCCTCATCCCCTTTTGACTACTTGATCCTTCCTAAATAGGTTATAAGCATTGGTTTTAACATTCCAATTGTGCAAATCATCCCATCAGGTTCCAGTAATACCAACTAGATTGAATTTAGGCTCATCAATGAAAAATTCCAGTCCCTCTTGTTTGTTACCCAGGCTCCTAGCATTAGTGTACAGGCAATTAGAGAATTTTTTTTCTCTTCACTTTGTTTGGGTTCCTTGATTGATTTTGTTCTCAACATCTTGATTTTTCGTGCTGAGTGTTCATATCTTCCCTCTTCTTACACTCCCTTTTTTGCTATTCACTTAACCCTCTCCTGACGACACTAGTCAGCTTGTCCCTAAGGAGTTTTGTCCCCCTTCTGCTGAGGTGGAGGCCATCAAAGCTATACAGCCTTATCTCCCCATAGAAAGTGGACCAATGTTCCCCAAAACCAAAGCCCTCCACCACTTACCTAGCCAGCAATTCACTTCCAGAATCTTCTCCCCTCTGTCTGTCTTTGCTTTTGGGACATGAAGAACCTCAGAGATGATAGCCAAGAGCTCTGCTCAAGCATTTTCCCTCCACAACATAATGGAAAATTACTTTCTCTTCTGTTCAGATCCTCTCTATGGAATTCCATCAAATGAAAGGGCTGCTCCATGTGCAAACTTCTCTCGGGCATCCCTCAACTTAATGGCTTTTGACTCGTCTATAAAATTCATAGAGCCCTTTTAGGAATAGTCTTTAAAGAGTGAATCCCCTTTCAAGTATTAAATTTGATTCCAAAGGACTCCAACTGAAAATTATTAGGTTTCACATGGTTTTGACACCTAATCCACAAAGGTAGGCTTGCTCAAAACTGGGCTCATGTCCACATGGGATCTTTTGATGAGCCCAGAGGCCTACTTCAAATTTTGAGTGATTTCAAATCAGGAAAATTCATCAAGACTGCAATGATCATTTCAGACAGTCAGATATTCCTGACTGTCACAATGTTGTCTTAAAAAGACATGTGTACTGTCTTGTTACTGTAGCATCCTGGTGGTTAATGTAATACCTTAACCCTATCTGCCTATATATCACAGTATTCTTCATAGAGAAAGGATGGTCTTGTGGTTAAGATGCTGGCCTGACAATTGGGAGATATGGGTTTGTTCTTGACTCTGCCACAGAGTTCCTCTGCGATCTTTGACAGATCAGTGGAGCAAAGACAGCTTATACCAGCTGAGGATCTGCCCCTTAAATCTGTGTGCCTGTTTCCCCATATCTCCAGCATTTATCTGTCTCTTCTCCTCCTTGGATGATTGTAAGGGCTTTGGGACATGGGCTGTCAATAAATGTGTGTATAATCTCTACTATTGTACAAATGTGTAACTTTGCTAGAAATATATTGGCATTTCATTGTTTTAGTTTTGTCAACTGCTATTGGGTATCTTGCAAACATCACACCTACTTCTATGAATCAGCAGGCATATAGTTTTTTATTATTATTATTATTTCCCTGTACATCCCATCTTGGATAGCTTGACTTCCTTATCTGATGCACAAAAAATTAAATCAAGTAACGTTACAGGTTTTTTCTTAAACTTGTAACAGCTGGACAATTAATTTCAATTTTCTTACTGTTCTTGTTTGCTGTTTACACTATAAGTCAGGACTATTCCCTGAACATATTTGGTCATTTCCCCAATGAGGATTCAACCATTTTTCAGCAAAGTGAGCTGATTCACTTTGCTAAGTCTGTGCAACTCCGTTCTGAACTTTGCATGTTAGACATTACAGTTTTCATGCTTAAAACTGCTAATGAGGTTTGACTTTCATCAGATAGAGTGAAGGGATTGCTTTGGTTATTCAAAACAGGCATTTAGAAATCTCTCTCTTGACAAGAAGACCTTATTCTGTATCTCCCCTCCCACCCCCCATAGGCTGCAACTGTGTAGGTGGTTTGTGTGGTGTGGTTTTTTTGTTTTGTTTTTCCCCCAGCAACCAACATTGTGCATTCCTGTAGCATATTAACTATTTTTTCCTGAGGTTACAGATGCCAGCATAGTATCACAGAACCCACAACTGTATTCACACAAGTGAAAGAAAAATGCCTCAGGGTGGAAATGATAGGTGAGGATTGAACCTAGGACACCTACATCAAAAAGCAGGAGCCTGCTGTCTGAACTAAAGAACGCAACCTAGTAGCCTAGAACCAGCGGAAGATTCGTAAGCCTTTATACATGGCCTACCCACTAGATGGGCATAAAGAGCAGCACTGTGTTATTGTTGATTATACCTAAGGCAGAGCTCATTAAAGTCAAATGCTTTAGGCCTAGAGTTTGTAAATATACCTGTTTAAAAATTATTCTTCCTCTGAATACAAGCAGCCTGGCTATGTTCAGACCACGTTACTTGTTTGGTTGGATTAGAGCAGTGCTACTCAGACCTCAGTGATTCAGGAGCTGAATTAGCAATCAACATTACCCGAAAGAGCCACAGTAGTGCGAATTCATTGTTTCATTTACTATTTTTATATATAATATAATATTCTCACAGCAAAATGACTGACCAATATTCTACAGTTGGTTAATAATATAGTAAAGGCATCCTGATTGGTTAATAACTTAGATTAGTTAATCATTAAATTACAGTGTTTTAATACCATGTGTTGCAAAGAGCTGCAGGAGACACATTAAAGAGGCACATACAGCTCCCAAGTCTCAGTCTGAGTATCATTGGATTACAGTAACAAGTACTACAACAGTGGTTCTCAAACTTTTGTACTGGTGACCCCTTTCACACAGCAAGCCTCTGAGTGAGACCCCCTTATAAATTAAAAATACTTTTAAATATATTTAACACCATTATAAATGCTGGAGGTGAAGTGGGGTTTGGGGTGGAGGCTGACAGCTCATGATCCCCCATGTAATAACCTTGTGACCCCCAGTTTGAGAACCCCTGTACTACAATAATGTAGGTACATCCTTTGCTTCATCTTTTGACAGTGGCCCTTTATGACATGTGGCCCTTTATGTATGGCCCTTTTGACAGTGGCCCTTTATGTATGACAGCCTTAAAGCTAGTAAAGAATCTAACATATGACACAAACTGTATCACACAGTTTACCAGCTATCTGAGCTCTCCTAGGGAATGTCTGCTGAAGAACAAGGTACATTCCATATTTGTATTGAAGAAAACAAAAAAGTTTTTCATGAATTGAGTAAAAACTTCTTCAAAATACATAGCCCTGGGCACAGAAGGCATCATGAGGAACAGTAGAAGTGAGCCTGAGATTCTTAGGCATCCAGATTTCCTTTACACACCCAAGCCATAGCTTTCCCATCTACGCCACACCTGACAAGTCTGTCTCAGGCAGTCTCCAAAGTATTTCACTATGATGAAAGGTTTTGCAATGTATGGCTGTTTTTAAAAACAAATCTGACTTGTTTAAACTGCCTGTGCTCATGAGCCCTGAAACTTTAGGGGAACATAAAGCCCTGAAAACCCCATCCACTGTTTTTCTTTTCCTTCCGCTACTGACCCGACACAATCTGACAAGCATAAGTTAGCTATACGACAACTGGGCCACTGAGTAAAGCACTGCACCAAAATGATATGAAACCAATGCAACTTTAGCGGTCTTGAGGCAATGAATGTAATAGCACAGCTGTGATCAAGCAGATCTGATTAGTTTGTAAAGCTCAGCAGATGTGGTATCAAAGTTATTTCAATTCAGTTTGTTCTTAAACACATGTTGACTTTGAAATAAAACTACTCTAGCTGAGGCATTTAAAGAAAAAAAGATTGACAATACTTGTTTGAATATTAAAGGAAAAAACATAAAGGTAAATTTTCTATAAAGTGTACCGCCCTTATAATTCTGCTTGAAGTTTCCATGGAACTAATTTACCAAGTAAATCAAGTAGAATGCCACTACTGACTTGCACAACACTAGAGAATGAAGCAAATTAATAGCTGAATCCAGCAGTAGTAAACTACCCCCAATACAGGTGGCCCAGTGATCTTCCTCGAACTTCTAAATCAGATGCTTTAGCTCCCTGTGTGTTGACATGAATACAGTGGAAATGCATTTTCTACTGAAAGGTACAATAGTGGATTTTTGGTTTGTTATATAAAAACTCTATCTGAATTAGCTCAAACTCACCTTTAGGTTATACTTTGAAATGACTTTTCCTGGTAATTGAATAATTTCTCCATTAACCAGGTTATCTTAATTGTTTTTCCTTCTATTCTACTCAAGAGCCATTCTAACCACAGTACATTGGTAATGCTGCAAGCACTGTGTGTCATGCAAAACTAATAGATTGAAAATGGCAGAGGCTGGTGGACAGACTTTAAGGGCCTGATTAACACTCATTGAAGTTAATGGGAGTTTGCCTATTGGCTTCAATAAATATCAGGTCAGGCCCTAAATTAAATGGAGGGGGCAATGGCAAATGCGAATGGTAGCTTTCATTTAACTCAAGTGATACTGTATTTCCAGCACAGAAGAAGCTGGAGGTATGAAACAAACAAATGAATGTGTATGTCATACATTTCAAGTATGTACAAGCAGCCAGGAATATGGGGGAAAGAACCCTAACCCATATTAATTAACTGAGATTAAAAGCTACTTTTTGTGGAATGTTCTCATGTGGAAAGCCAACATAGATGACTAATGTATTATAAAAGAGAGAGAAGACAGAAGCGGAAATGGTGTGGTGTCAAAAGTGTCTTTAAAATATTGGGAAGCTACAACTTAACAATAGGGTGATGGGTAAATGTCTGCATAAAGAATGAAAAGCTAAAGGAGAAATGACTTTAGGTATTGGGACAGGACAGCAAGGACCAAAAGTTCCGGGACTAACTCTCAAAGTACTCAGAGTGGTAGCCATGTTCGTCTGTATCAGCAAAAACAATGAGGAGTCCTTGTGGCACCTTAGAGACTAACAATTTATTTGGGCATAAGCTTTTGTGGGCTAGAACCACTTCATCAGATGCATCTGATGAAGTGGGTTCTAGCTTATGCCCAAATAAATTTGTTAGTCTCAACGTACTCTAAGCAAAGACACTGCATGCCTGGACATAACAATACAGCTACATGTTGGCTAACCACCACAGCTAAAGAGGTGACGACATAAAGGTTCCCAGTTTTTGTAGAAAAAAAAAATATCCTCCACTGTCTCCAGTGGAGAATCCATCCTGGGACAGCTATTAAACCTGATCCAAATTTTGGATAACTAATTCACATTTGAACAAGAAGTATGGGCAGAGAATAACCAAGTGAGGTTCAAATTTAAAATATGCAAGCAAATACAGCTAAGAAAGAGTCTAAAACTCGTATACCCAGTGGGAGGGAGAAAGATGAGAAGCTGTAATTCTGAAAGGGACCTTCTTGCTGCAGACAGATAGATAAACAAGAGACATTAATGATTGCAGTAGTCCCTACTGGCCACCGGCCTTCCCATTATCAGCTGGCTTTTTACTGAAGGCATCACAGTAGATGTGGGCCTTGAGGAGGGATCTGAAGGATGACAAGGTTGCTGCCATATGGATTCATTTCTGGAGAATGATCCCTGCATAAGAAGCAGTGTGGAAGGTGACTGAGAGACATGGACAAGTGGGTGATAGACTGGTACTGTAGTGGAGGCGAGAAAGGCAATATAAGGTACAGGAGCAGACAAATAGGGAAATGGTAAATTGCCAAGGGCTGTGGAGGTTGGGGAAAGAATTTTGGATTTGATAAGGTGCAGGAAGAGAAGCTATTGTAAGGATTGAGAGATGGAAAATCCATCTTTGAATCAACTTCTATGATTCAAGTAATTTTAATGATCACTGTCAACACAAAATTCTACTATACTGTTTTGTCCATCTTTCATCAACATGTTCATAACTATAGTGTAACCCAAAGATCTCTGCTCAGATAAGAAATGAGTAAGGCTAGTTTGATGTGATATGTTTGCAATTTTTGTTGACCCAGTTGTAAGAGAGGAATCTTAACCTACAGTAGAGACTATTTATGAGCCTAACCTAAATCATTAAAATGTGCATGCAAAATTTATGTCTCGTATGCTTCACTTTATTATGAAAACCAAGTAGAGTTCATGTAATGCACTAATGCCTGAAGGAAAAGTCTATACTGAATGCACTGTACTTTAGTGTTTTAAAAGGACTCCTCCCCTTTATGAATTAATAAAGATCCCAAAAAGAGACATTCTCTGATGTCCTACATAGAATATTTCACCCATTTGAATCATGCTTACTTCCTCAGTCACTTGGGAAGGGGGAGGTGATAGCACAGGGTTTATTACTTGCATTAATATGTATCGCATATCTATGTCTTTTGCTAGAAAGAATCCTTTCACTACACACATGTAACTCCAGTTATGTACAATGAGGGATACTCCCAAAAGCAAAACCAGGAGCTGCATTTTTCAGAATCTAGCTTCCAAGCTGCCCTAGACTCATGAGTCAGTGGAGCTGTTGTAACAGTAATATGTGACTGCAGGCGATGTATCACTACTAATGATCAGACTCACGGATTTCATAGAATCATAGCACTTAAGATCAGAAGGGACCATTATGATCATCTAGTCTGACCTCCCGCATGATGCAGGCCACAAAAGCTGACCCACCCACTCCTGAAATTATTCTCACCCTTGACTCAGCTGTTGAAGTCCCCAAATCTTGATTTAAAGACTTCAAGTAGCAGATAAGCCTCCAGCAAGCGACCCCTGCCCCATGCTGCGGAGGAAGGCGAAAAACCTCCAGGGCCTCTGCCAATCTACCCTGGAGGAAAATTCCTTCCCGACCCCAAATATGGTGATCAGCTGAACCCCGAGCATGCGGGCAAGACTCTCCAGCCAGACACTCAGGAAAAGGCTTTCAATATCCCAACATTGACCATCGGTACTAATTACTAGTGGTGGCACATAGTTGACCTATTGAGTAAATCAAGTTATCCTATCAAACCATTCCCTCCATAAACTTATCAAGCTAAATCTTAAAGCCGGAGAGGTCTTTCGCCCCCACTGTTTCCCTCGGAAGGCTGTTCAAGAATTTCACTCCTCTGATGGTTAGAAACCTTCGCCTAATTTCAAGCCTAAACTTCCCGACTGCCAATTTATATCCATTTGATTTGATTGTCTGAAGATCCTACTTTCAAACATGAAAGAGTGAAAGCTTTACCTGCAGACTTACTATTTTTTGGGAGGCACACTGTATTAAATAAAAATCTCTGCTCAGGCATAACTAATTAGTAATAGAATTACAAGAAAAAAATACAAATTGACCCCACCATATTTTGCCCCCTCCCTATATCATACTTCCTCCACCCACCCACCCAAAAAAAAAAAAATCAGCAATGCGGGAACTTGCCCTGCTGCTCTACAGTAGAAATGAACCACCACCAGGGCCGGCTCCAGGCACCAGCCGACCAAGCACGTGCTTGGGGCAGCACCTTGTAAGGGGTGGCCAATCTTGGGGTGGCGGGGGGCGCTCGGGGTTTTTTGGGGTTTTTTTGGTTCGGCGGGGCAGCGCTCAAGAGGTTTTTTTGGTTGTTTTTGTTTCGGCCGGGCAGCGCTCGGGCGGGTGGGTTGTTTTTGTTTCAGCGGCATGGCGCGGCGCTGGGGGGAGTGTTTCGGCGGCGCGGCACTGGGGTGGGGGTGTTTCGGCTGGGCAGCACTCGGGGGGGTGGGTTGCTTTTGTTTCGGCGGCGCAGTGCTGGGGGGGTTCGGCGGCGTGGCGCTGGGGGGGGTTCGGCGGGGTGGGGGTGTTCCGGCCGCGCGGCGCTTGGGGGGGGGGGGGTTGCGGCGGGGCAGCGCTCTTTTTTTTTTTTTTTTG